>CAWUFW010005744.1:0-195000 GCA_963921515.1 Calotriton arnoldi | reverse complement strand
CCACTCATTCCTCAATACAGCTTGGCATATATATAAAACAAAATTAAACTTTACAGAAACAGTCACTGGATGATGTCATCAGTGATGTCATTTGAGATGTCATCAGTGATGTCACTGACCATGTCATGAATGATGTAATATGTGACGTCATCAGCAGTTCATTGCGGGCGCGAGTTATAGTTAGCTGAACTAACTATAACGCTGGAATTTCTATGGTTTTGTACGAGTGAAATGTCCAACTAACTATAACGTTCCTGAAACCTATGGTTTTTTCAGTTAATTTCTATGGTTTTTAAATGCTAATTTCTAACTATAACATGCCTGAAACCTATGGTTTTTTCAGTGAATATACATATATATATATATATATATATATATATATATATATATATATTTATTATTATTCTAGATGGTATTGTAAGCAACCGACATAGCGCTAAATAACATGGCCTCTCAAAGACCTTTATGGCTTTGGATATATATCACACTAAATTTATTGAGCTGTTAAGAGTACTAAACAATGCGTAAGTAATATGTTCCTGAAATCGGGGGTTTGGGTGAAGGTGGGGCGGGTTCAGGAAAAGTCTGGGAAAGACAAGGACTTATACGGAGAAGTATGTTGGATAGGAATTATGTTAATGAAGTCTGTGTAGGTGTGAACATGCTGTTGGGGGCATTGGGTGTTGGGGTTGAGTAGATTGTGTCCTCACAATAAGGCGACAACGCAGTAAGCAAAGGGCGATTAGGTGTTTAGGCAGATTGTAGCTGAGTCAGCAAAGTGCAAGGGTTTTTCAAAGATGTGCAGGTGCTCCATGGACATGTACTTTTTTGACTTCTTTTGAATGTGGGAAAGGATGATACTTGTCTAATATCAGTCGGAGTAAGCATTTCCAAAGAGAGCGCTACAGGTGACTTTTACGTTTACGCTAGAGGCTCTAGGCCAAGTGTTATTTTTGATATGGAGCATTCTCGTGCCTCTGGATGTAGTTTGTCTGTTAGCTAGGTGTGTTTAGTCTAATAGCTTTGTAGATAATACAGGCTGACTTGAAGGAAAACCATGCCTCAAGAGATAGCCATTTCATTGATTTAGGCACTTGGGAGATGTGCTCATATTTTTTTTTTTGTCAGAGGCCTGTCTTGCTGCAGCATTCAGGACAACCTGAAAAGGTGCTAGTCGAATAGTTTGGAGACCTGTGGGGAGGATTTTACCATAATATTCGATGAGATGGTGATCAGGATCTGTACAGATTGATTAAGGTTCTCTTACAGATGAATGGCATTAACCAACTTTAGTAGCCTTCGTTGATAATGTTTTAGGTTCTTTCCACGCAGGCGTCCATGTTAAGTTTGCTGTCTAATGTGAAGCCTTGTGATTTGATGCTGGTAATATCTGGCATGATGCCTGAATTGAGCAGATTGCTGTTTTTGAGTTAGGCTGATTTTATGGATATGCTTTTCGGTTTTCTGAAGATTAATTCTCTTCTGTGTCATACAGTGTTGAGATGATCTTTCAAGTCAGTTGAATGTATGCGTAGATGCAGATGAGTGTCATTAGCTTGTTGATGGTAGATGATGCCCAGCAAGTTTGTGATGTTGGGCAATGGCGCAAAGTACAGAGGTTAAGAACTCAGATGGAACCTTGCAGATTGCTGAAAGGTGTGTGTCCCTTATTCTTACCATTTCAAAGTGGTCCATCAGATAGAATTGAAACTATAAGGGTATATTCACCTGCTACCCCATTTTTGAGGAGAAGGTATCGATGTGTACGCTCTGATCTACTGTACCATTTGTTGTAAATAGTATAATAAGGAGGTCCAGATTCCTATTTTCAAACCCCAGGAGTGCATCATCTATTTGTAGTATTGTTGTTTCTTGGCGATGCCACTGCCTGAATCCTGACATGTGAAACTTAAGTGTGCAGGTCTTTCATATAGCGGCTGACATGTTCATTCATGGAGTTCTCAAGAATTTGGGTTTTAAAGGGGAGATCATTCAATAGTGGGCTTGGGTCGGTACTGTGATCTGATCGAATAGATGCTCTACGTCTTTGTTATAAAGTTGTCTATACTTTTCCTTGAGCTAATACTTTGTTTAGTATATTAATTCAGTGTAGTAGGAGGAAACCCAGGCTCTTTTTTATAGATAGTGACATTGTATCCAAAAGGTAGTTTCCCAGTTTGCTGGAGGGAAAATATCTCACTTTAATCGTTTAGCCAAGAAAGTTGGTTTGGGTTTTGAAGTTAGGTCTGCACGGTCTTCTGTTGTCCTTGAGGCGTTGAAGTGCTCTACAGCGAGTAGCACACTACTCCGGAACCCAAGGTTAGTGGTTAATCCAGTGGTTATTGTTAATTATTGGGATTAGTCATGTGTGCTTAACAAAAATCAGCGTGCATTTACTCCAGTTTCTTTGTGATAGATTATATTAATACCACTTGAATGTGTTCATTTGTGAGCGCTTGTAGGTTTTATGTGAATGGTTGGTGAGATAGCTAGGCTGGCAGAGATTAGATAGTGTTAGGTTGCAGGGATAGGGTTTTAAAGAAGGAGGGGTTATGATCTATGAAATGAAGGGTCAGCCAATTGCAGAATTACAGTAAGAGAGACTAAGGCAGCCAGGCATGAGACTGAGAGGAGGCTAGACTCCGAAATGGAAGGCATGCAGAGGATGGGAGGTAAGAAGAGGGTCACTGAAAAAAGAAAGGAGAGGAATCCAGAAGAAGGCAGTCTAGGTTGATTTTTCATGCCTGGTTTTAGGAGTATGATGTGAGGCTTTCTGAGACAGCCTGCAATCTGAGGGTGGCAGTTGTAGAAAGAAACTTTACATGCAGTGTTTCATGTCTGGGGCAGGCAGCTTAAACATGCGAGTCCAAGTGTACACATCATTTAAATATTAAGAGCCCGAGCCTGCTGTGTGCAAAGCATTAGGTATCCGTATAAAATATAGTCGGGATTATCCCAAACTTGGTGCAGGGCATGTACACTGCCCAAGAGAGGTGGCGCAGAGGCCTTCTTAAGAAAGTCTAATTTAATGATATTACAAAACTATGCTAAATTGAAGGGAGTTTCACTCACAAAAAAAAGTATTTGACACTGGCTGAGAGCATCTCACCAATGTGCAGTCAGATTAATACCGTGTTTTGCCACCTAATCCCATTCTAGGTTGTTTCTATGGAAAAGCATAGTAATCGCTGACCTGAAAGATGCTGGGTTGCCATGTAGCCTCGCCCAGTAACGGGTTGCAAAGCTCTCTCGCCCAGTAACGGGTTGCAGAGCACCCTCGCCCAGCAAAAGACTCACATGCCACCCTCACCAGGCAACCACAGTATTCAGGCACATTTTTTTTTTTTTTACCCTCCTCTAATCCATTGAGAAGGGAGAAAACATTCTACGCATCTGGAAGATACGCAGGTTCAAAGACATCCCGCTGATGCGGCGGAGGCCCCATCACTTATGCTAGAAAAAGGCATGCGGGCAGGTATACAGAGAAATTATTGAACTAGGATAGGATTGTTTTGTCAATGTATGATGTATAATGTTTGGTTTCTCATTATGTTCACCCTAATATTATTTGCTTTTGCAAGCGCTTGCGTTACTAAAATGTTGACCCTAATCAATATATATGCTACAGTAGGTTTGGTAATACTTCCAGGTTGCCATAACATTTTATTGTTCAATGTAAAATTATGAGGTCCAGAATAGAGCAAGTCACTAACATCCCCTACAAGGGTTCTCTGGCAGGCTTGTGGTTCTCCAATCACCTTTTCCCAACGTGTACAGCACAAGGAGAGGTGTGAGACTGCCATCAGCTTTCCTTTTCTCCAGGGAGTCATTACTGTAGCCACATCTCTTTTGGGTCTATGGAAATATAACTGGTTGTGTGCCTCAAAAAGAGGGAGAGGGTGTCCTCAATGCTTGGAATGCTCCAATTACTTACTGGTAATCATAACTCCTAAATGTTCTCATCTCAATCCTTACATCATTGTGAGGTATATCCACAACTGGGAGAGTGGAATCTCCTCACCCTAGAAGTGTGCGTATAAAGGAGTACTTCTACTTGGAAACTTTTTGAGTCAACAATGAACGCTGCACACCAGCTGGCAATTGAAGCCAGGTGTGCAGCAGGGACGACAGGTTTGTCGGAAAGACTGGACAAAGAACCAGAATTATTACCTCCTTATCACTTCCTCATCCCAGTCCTTACTTCATAAGTATCTATTAAAGGAAGCACCCACCAAGATGGCCAGACAACATGGGCTAAGTCCAGATACCAACGCTAAGTGACGAAGCCTAGAAGCCAATGTCAGACCCTGCTCGGGGGCCGCCATCTGCAGGCAGTGTTGACTGGGCCACAACTGCAGTGGTTTGGATCGTCCTGGGGTCAGAGCAATTATGGCTCTGCAAACTGTGCCAAATACACCCTTTCTGCACATGACTCTTAAGGTAGCTGAGGTGAGCAGTCAAAGGCTTCTCAGGCAGGTAGTGTGGCAGACAGATACTCCGAACTCGACAGTCAATACACAGACTGTCACAGACACAATAACATACTGTCCAGCCGAGTGCTAGATTTAGAAAAAGAGAAATACTTTAACAGAGTAAACCAAAATACTACACACAATAATGGGGATGGGCAAAATATTCCAATGGCTCCCCATTGACACCAGACTCGGTCACCCAGGCAGACTCGATTACGGCAACACACTCTACGCTGGCATTACGAATCAGCTCATAGAAAGACTCCAGATCATTCAGAACGCCGCCGTCAGACTCCTCCTTAACATCCCCCCGAAGCGCACACACCACGCCCCACCTCGGAGAGCAGTACTTTACAACCTTTAATGAACTGTTGATTACCTTATGGAATTTTGTTGACCATGTTATTAATAGCGTGTGAGTAGTTAATAGATCTCCTTTTGGTTGGTGTGTATTTAAATAAAATAATAAATTGATAAAATATGATTAAGCTGAATATCTAAAGACCTTGTGGATCACTCAGTATATTTGGATTTAAGATGCAGCCATGTCAAAGGAAGTCAATATTAAATTTATGGATTAGCACAGACTTAAAATCTTGATACTGTAGGTCATGTTACTATGTTTGAGTTTCATGAGCCTAGTCTGTAAAACTGGTAAAGTGTTTCTCATTCTTACGATGGTAAACAAGATTTTTTGCAGTCTGAAGGGAGATCCGTTTTAGGCTTGTGGCGAGAAGTAAATATAGAGGACTGGGCAATTTCTTGTAGGCAGTGGTTCAGGGGAAGGTTTGTTGGCTTTTAGCTGGCCCAACAGAGAATATCCTCTAAAAGGTCCGCACTTCAATGGATGCCCAGATGAGGAAGCCCTGTGCTACTGGACTTAAGAAAGAGCGGAGTCTGAATGGGCGGCTCTTCAGGATATAGTTGTCATACCTAGAAGACAACTTCAGGTAGGGCAGAGTCCACATACCGATGACTCTTAAAATAGTTTGCGGCCAGTGAAGATGACTGTCAAGAAAATTGATTCTTGCAAAATGCCATAGGGTATGGTGATAAAGTCGAACCTGAAGGAATTCTTCTGTATATACTGCTTTAAGTAGGACGTCGACCCCTGCTGGAAGATGTAATCCAAGTCTTCTAAAAGTAGAAAGTGCATCAACTTAATCTTCAAATGTTGAGGGGTTGCAGAGATAGTGGCAGAAGTGACCTGTTGACGTCTGTTTTGAAGCACTTCAAAACTGGCAAATATATTGAATTTAGATACTATAGAGATACCACAGCACTCTAAGCAGAAGTCCGACAAATTAAAGTCCACCAAGTAGGGTTCGTAGAAGATGACGTACAGAGGATTTATTGAAACATAGAGAATCCAATAATCCATTGTTGAGTGTGTTATCATAACAGACAAGTTTTGTCACAACAAGTGACTTTTTCAAGGCTAGTATTGTTAAGCTGAGCAGCAAGACTCCAGTTATATGGAAGGATCCTGTTGAAGGAGTCCTCTGTAGATTTTGTTCTCCCGAAATTGTATAATGGAGCTAAGGATAGATATCAGTCTCCCAAGTAGTAGACTAGAATTGAGAGTAGCAGCGTGGACACTAATTACTGGTATACCTATTTGATCCTGCCAGTAGTATATGCTTGTCTCAAAGATAGAACCGTACCCCATAATGGCTGACTCCTGTGGCCACTTGTCCCTCATTTTACACAGGGGGAGAAGACTATAGACCACGAGCTACACTACTTTTGTTATTTTACATATTCCTGCTTATACTAATTTCGGTCTATTTGTTTGATTGATACTGTTGACCGTAGGATTTTGACAGAGTACTTTGTGTCCACGCTGCTATGCGCAATTCTACTCTACTGTTACATTTCAATAAATCCTCTGTATGAGATTTTCTATGAACCCTACTTGGTGGACTCTAATTTATCGAACCTCTCCCTTAAAGTGCTGTGTACTCTATATTATCTCAGATTTGTACAGAGGACCGTCTGGTTTATTGTCTGTACCTGTTAGTAGGGTACGAGAGAGCAAGGAAGCACAAACCCTAAGTTACTTGCTTATCATACTATACCCAGAATATCTGTTTTAAATAGGAGGTGTGATTGTTGTACCACTACTACCTCTCTTTTTTTTATATATTGCATTGAACCAGGAGTCGAGAAGTATGGCTCTTCGGAAGTCACTCTCCCGGGGCTCTAAAACAACTTTGAATATTTCTATTATTCACTAATTAAAATATAAGCAAATAGACTTTGATCGGCTCCGTTGTGAGTTCTTATTAAATGTAACCAAGTAGCTCAAGCATTAGCTTAGAAATATGACTCACTGAGATCTTTTTTACGAGGGATGTGTTTTTCATTTGCACAGTGAGGTCAAATGGATCTGATAGTAAAAATCTCTATAAACTGGATTACACAACTGTTCAGCATTCCTTTTTGAAAGCTCATTAGACTGATGGAATGCGCTGCACCTTTGTTTATCTGATGCTGATGTCCTACAAGATTGGCAACACCGGTTGGTAAAGCACCTGCTTACCTAATCCGGAGCCACAACCCTGGGTGCAGAAGGCAGGGCCAGGTTGATGCTTGTCTGGATCAGATCTACAAGCTCTCATTGGAACGGGGAAGTATCCTTTAGGCTCACTCACCTCTCTGGTTCAGACCAGTTTTAGTAGGCCAGCCTGTCCCTTTGATAAATACTGTCGCCAAGGGTATGGCCGCTCCCAATATCTGAACAAAGATGTGCGGAGTTCTCGTATGCCCTCCCCTGGGTCAGTTCTGGCATCAGAGGACTTAAGCCCAGCAACAACTTCCTAATTGGTTGAAGGGCTGCCTGAATAGAGCGCAAAAGCCCTGGGAACATTATGGGATGACTGCCATTGCATTTAGTTATTTGATATCCTTATATGGTGCAGCTGCATCTGTCAAGGGCGTTCATTACTAACAGACCAGACCAAACTGTAAGAAAGATGCCCTGAACCAGATTGAATTCCCCCATACGTTCCCAAGCAGATAAGTGCTGAACCAGTTCCGATTGGCTGGTTGGGTCTCCCAAATGGTCCTGTTAGCCAAGCAGTGTGTTCACCCTTGACTTTCCCGAAAGCTCTTTCCTCAGCTAAAAGGAGGATTGCACAAGGGAAAAGAAGGCTGACATTTGAAGAGCTGAATTTAAAGCTTGCATTGTGATTTTAGGGAGGAGGAAGTCCGTGCTTGCTAAGACGCTGCCTTGTAGCTCAAGAACCCAAGGCCCAGCTGTCCTAGGGTTGCTATCCATACCTTGAATGTGGACAAGATTGGAAGCTTACACCGCTACTGAGCCTTTTCTTCAGGTATGATTTCACAGAGGATGGAGCTCTTGTCTGACAGCTGCCGATGGAGGAATAAGAGAAGATCCATTGTTCTGCCACCAGATGTGAGAAGGCAGAGCTTGTGTCCCTCCAGGCCAGATCGCTGTGTCCTTTGGGAGGCGCTTTACTAATAGTAACCAAGCAGCCTGTCAATCCAGGACATGGTTGCGTCGATCATATCACTCCCCAGAACCTGACCCGCCCTGCCCTGAAGGCCTTGTTGTCCTCCTGTGGCCCCAGATCTCATCAGGTAATGCTGCAAGGACCAAGGACTAGAGTCTCCAGTTAGCTCAGTGACCGAGGCACTTCATCCCCTGATTACTCCCTCACTGCCAAAGCTCCCAGTGTGCACCAAGGGTTCTGACTAAGGGTATTTACGCCCTGAGGCTGCTGCCGGCACACGTCCAGCTGAACTCAACAGTAAGGTTCTCATAGCCCATGCACAAAACTTTGGGAACTCTTACGTTGCATACCAGGCAGTACACATGCACGAAATACACTAGAAACTACTCCAAATTATAGTTTTAATGCTTCTAGCAACACCTGCATAGCTGGGAATTAGACTGTCTACATTTTAATGTGCTGACGAGGAATTACTGTAGGGCTAAGAGAAACATTGCTGTTGTGCTGCTTAACTTTTCAGCTGTGACTAAATATTTTTTTGCAAAAAGTTATATCTGTGCCTGGACACTAATATTGTGAGACTTTCAGCGTTAGCGGTTTCTAAACCATCTGTCCCACACCTTCAGGAAGTACACCTTCACTGCTTAGCTTTATGACTTTTCTGTCAAAGCCTAAAAAGGCAGCGTTTGGCATTCAGTGAGCTCACAGCAGAATCTGGTTCCTGATGTTGCAAGGAGAACAAGAAATGCGTGTTAAAAGGAGTGGCCGCTTGCCCCCGACTTCCATGGCCCCGAGAGAACTGACCTTTTATATTTTCCCTTTTGCCTACTGTGTACATGTGCTGCCAGTCACAGTGTGTTTATTTTCTTCCAGTGTCTAATATCCAGAGTCCTCTATGGAATCTAGCTTGCACGTGTCTAATGTACTTAAAGCACTCCTATTTCTAGTATGACCGTGTCTACATACATTGTAATAAATTGGGTTATTAGTTGAGTGGGGTGAGAGCACCCTTCAAGTAATAAACACAGCTTTTATTGGGGTGAACAACAAAAATCATTACATAATCCTGGGCTTAACTCTCGTGTAGCTTAGCACAAAAGCAGTCAGTCTTAACTTATAGGCAATAAGTAAAGTATTTATGTAGCACTTCAAACAGTAATAAAGTGAAAACACAACAATCCCAAACCAATTTAGACAAGCATTTGCAATGCAATAGGTCTCGCATTTGGGCGCGTTTAAGCTATTGGCATTGTAAATGACAATGCCTTTTATTTATATTTTCAAAACCAACATGTAAATAAAAGGCATTGTCATTTACAATGCCAATGGCTCAAATTCTCTCAAATGCGAGACCTATTGCATTGTAAATGCTTGTTTTCATTGGCTGGGTGCAGTCGAAGGGTAATGGGGGATAAGGGGGCGGAAGGAAAGAGTTAAGTTTAAAAGGTTAATGGAGAGGGTCGGTTTAAATGAAAAGGGCTGTAGAAATCCTCCCGGGTAAATTAAAAACAAGCATTGGCATAGCCAATAGGTCTCGCTTTTGGGACCTTATAAGTATTTAGTTATGCAGCACAATATCCTTGGTGCAACAACATCAACTGTTGCACGGCTAAACACTTATAAGGTCCCAAAGGAGAGACCGATTGGCGATGCCAATGCTTGTTTATTTTGAGAAGGAGAGCACCTGCACTTCTCAAGAAAAACGTAATACTTTTAATTGGAGAGTGCAGAAACAAGCAGGTACTCTAGTACAGAGTACCTGAACTAGTATTTTTTTCCATTTGAAGCACTGACTAGGACGGTTTACTGCGATATACCAATCTCTACAAACTGGTCACTATACTGGCGTACCTCCGTGCCCTCTGACCGCAGCAGGCCTGGGCGTCAGAGGGCCAGCTCCGTGTTCCATTGAAGTGTCCTACGACGACGGTTGGCAGCTGCTTTTCAAACGGATCTGTCAGGGAATCTGCGCATCTGAAGATCAGCGTCTGACGCAGTTTGTTGCCAGGCGCGCGGGGTCGTGCTGGCGCGCTCTTATCGCATGCATTCACTCCAATTTGTCAGCTGGCTCATGTGCATGAGCACGAGCTGCGTAATGACGACAGCCTGTTCTTAATGTGCGCAGGTGGCGGGCATCTGGCAAGACTTACTTATCATCATCAGACTTTGACGCTGAGCAAGAGACAGACAGAAAAGACACTATAGAAGGAAGTGAGAGTGAACAAGTGACAAAGAGAGAAAGCAGGGATGAAAGGCATGAAGTGTAGGGATGTGGAAGAAAGAGCCTTGAGTTAGTATCTAAACTTGACAACCTTGGTATTACCCAGCCCCAGTATTCGAAGAGTGCTGGTGGACAGCCCTTGGCAAACACTTTGGACCTCAACACTTATTTATTGCTATATCTGTTCCCATTATTTTTTGGATGGCACAATACCTCTGTGTGAGTATGCATGGAGCTTAATTGTGCAGGGGAAAGCTCTTTTTTGAGACTTCAGCATCCACATTTTCACAATATCCAGGGCCAATGGAATTACGCGATTGTGCGGTCGCAGGGCTTTTCGCATGATTATAGATTTGCCGCATTTACCACATAGTTCACCATCTGCTGCATAATCTGCAGATTTTAACAAAAAATAGTTTCTAGCTCAAATGGTTCAAAAGTTACTAAAAACTCAACAGCACCTGTTGCCGCGCAGGGAGGGCCCCTCTGCAAAGCATGACTGGTCACCTTTCTGTTGCTTATTGCTATATTTCAGTGTTACACTGGAACTAATGAGGTGCACCTTTATGTCTAGCCAGTATTAACCAGTGTAAAAAGGACAAAATAATGACGTTATACTATAATAAAATGTGCTGTATTACGGCGCACAATTTGCCTTTTCTTACCGCACGGAAACATGGAAACTGTATCATAAATGGATAGGACCAACTTGATTTAACCATACACATCTTTACCCAAATGTGTGCCCACGTCGAGGAACGCACAGCGAGCATGTGATGGGATCGAGTCTAGCGCTTCACTTCTGAAAACGTAAAACGTGGGCGCTTTTAAAGCCTCTATACACTCGGCTCCAAAGCACTACATTCAGCCTGTACGGGATAAAACATCATTACTTTCAAGTTATCCAATGGCAAGGCGGCTCCTCCAGGGAGCAAGACTCGCATCTTGAAGTGCACACCGAGGAAAGCGCTATGCACCGGGTGATCTGCAGTGGCAGGAAATGGTAGATGCGTTATCTAGGCATTTTATTCTGCACCGGTATCAGTTTTCTGACACAGCAAGGGAGAGAGACAAAATACAAAAGAGGAAAAAAGGACCAAGAGAAAAGAGCAAGGATTAAAAAATACCTGCAAGAGTGAATTAAAGTGGCCGGGGGTGTTACACCCCCCCCCTCCTCCCCCCAACTGGCTTCTGAGCAATATTTTGGGCCCCAGCACTTATTGTTTTACCATATGATATGCATGCGCCCTCTAATACTTGGAGGGTGGGCTCTTCTAAGATAAAGCATAGATAATACCAGCCGCAGGGGCACGAGTTCGACTCCGTTGCAACCTTTGACCTTCCAAAATCTGATATAACATTCCGCCGTGCATGAGTTTATTACCTGCATATCAACTGATGGGCACGTGTTGGCCTGCATTGCAAGTTACATGCGTCTTCTGTGCAATTTACATTAATATGAGGCACCTGAACGCTCTGCACGAAGCACCTGGTGATCGTCTTTCACAACTGAACTACTGTGTGGACGAGCATGTGTTTTCTTTCAATTGCGACTGGATTTGGGTGGCTGGGACTTTCTTTTAACGTGATTGGGGTTCTCGAGATCCAATATATTGGTTTACATTTTAATTGGATTTGTATAGCGCTTATTACCCCTAGCGAGGCGCTGAAGTTCACGTATTATGTCATATAGCATTTTGAGTACATTAAACGGGACTTTGCAGACCCGGACACGCTGGCAGCCTCAACAGAGAGGCCGGAGCAGTGGAAGGGGCAGAGCTCCGTGCACGGGTGTCTAACGAGACGCGGATGATTCCTCAGAAAGGCCACCGAGACCAGGGCTGCGTCGGCAGAGAGGCCAAACAGGCTGCTTATAACAAGGGGCGTTTAGAGAGAAGCGGACCTCTGCGGTGGGAGCTGGCCTGGGCTGAGACCCCCGGTTCTATTCGGACACAAGCCGACCCATCAGGCGCCAGTGGGGGTGACCAGAGGCCACCTGGGTGAGAAGCTGATGGAAGTCTCCCCGCGTACCTGCCCCAATCGCCCGCGGACGCTCAGCAGGAGGGAGGCGCGATGAGGGTCTATGCAGAGAATGGACCGAGGCGCAGGCATACCGTGGCAAACAGCACAGCAGCACCATTACAATGAGGAAAAGAGCGTGCACATGGACAGACGCCACACAGCAGTCCCCTTCAGGGTACTGAGCCCTACTCTGCAGCGTCCACGGTACCAGTTCACCGAACATACATAGGACATGACTGCATCAAAGGCTCGGCACTGCTGCGCACCTTTATACAACAAATATACAACAAAGTGCACAGGAACCCTCAAGATTTTAAAAGGTTGTTTACGAGGTCGATGGTGGGCATACGGCACGTTTTCTGTACATAACAAGAGAGGAGCGGGGGCGAGCGAGCGCGGCAGCCTGGGCTTTCGAACGCTGACCAGACGCTCGTGCGTCATGGCCTTTTCCCGCACGGCCGGCATATGTTTCCAATTATCGTGCACGCGTCTGGGCACGATAATGGGAAACAGATGTCGGCCCTGCGCGCGTAACTGCCCGAAAAAGGCCACGACGCACGAGCGTCTGGTCAGCTTTCGAAACCCCTTACTTAAAGTCTCGCCAGAGTAGCGCTTGCGCGCTACTCGAGGCTCGACCTAATAAAAACGTATTCTCTGCATTTTAAATAACAAGCATTTGTAACACACGGACAACGGGAGAGAGGACGTGAGAGCAAAGCAAATGGGCAGCCTGAGAAGATTCATGGCCCGTTGAGGGAGATAAGCTATGCGTGGTGGGGATGTTGTGAGGGCTAGTAGGGAGGGGACCCAGAAGAGAGACTCCGGATGCGAGGCGCTGTATTTTTTAAGTGAATGCGCTTGTCCTGTGCTGGTTGGTGCACAGGAAAACAAAAGAGAGGAAGGGGTTAAGGGTGGGTGCATGGTGGGAGGGTGACTGAATGAAACGGAGATAACCCACCCCTAAACAAACTGATGCATTTGGAGCGACCATGTGAAATGCAGACACCTCGAGTATTAAAAGTTTAGTAAAGCGAAAGCCTGCTATTTATTGTTGCCTCTGTACATTTCAAAGGGGACGGCGGGCAGATGCAGTGGCGCGAGAATACTTGTGACAAACTAAAAAAACAATCCACGTTGTGATGTAATCCGAGCAGCGCTTGGTTTGTTAACATAAATAAATACATTACTAAAAGCACGCAGTGGGCTGCGATGTCATGGGTCTTCCTTCTCCCGTGGCTGCAGGTTCCCTACCATGATGGGCGGCAAGAGTTGTGGAAAGAGGGGGTGCAGTGTGGAAGGGAAGGTGCAGTGTGGATGGGAGTGCAGTGTGGGGGGTGCTGCATGGAAGGAGGGGCGCATTGTGGAAGGGGGGTACAGCGTGGAAGAGTAGAGAGTCTAGGACGGTAAGAGGACTGTTAAGAAGGGATTTTGAGACCACTCTTGAACTGCACCCCGAAGATCAAGTCTGAGATGCCGAGAAACGGAGCCACAGGGCTCTGGTCCCCAGAGATAACACCTGAGTCGCTGCTGCCAAATATACGGGTCCATGCTGATGAGCTGCTCCAGTCCAGCTTTTAAATTGGAATTCTGGGACTTGTAGTCCTGTTTTATAATGGAATTAACAAGTCTACAAGTCTCAGAATTGAAAGATGTGCTAGAGCAGCACATCACACATGGACCTGGGAAACTAAGCATACGTAGTTTAATTGGACATCCGTGATAGACCTATTGGGACGTTCCCTATCATTAAAGTGCCAGGTTCCCAGACCTACACTTTCATTTGACCACCAAATGCATTCTGGGAGTTGTAGTGTTGGTTTGATCTAGCTGAGTACAATGTTTTGACTCCGAAAAGCCCAGGAATGGGAAAGTTGTAAGGTGATGAAATGAAGTGGTGGCAACACTCTCCCTTGAAAACCGGACACGTGACTTCCTTCTAACATGCAGCGATGTAATAAACCGTATTACATCTCAGCAAACAGTACACTAGGAAATAGAGAACAGTAAATATCTTATCTTAAAAAAATGACCAACAGAGAAAAAGTAAACACAACTTCCAGATAAAATCTAAAACAGGTGCGAAGGCACACTACTCGTGTATGAAACCTCCCGCCAGTCCTGGCCATTTAGCTAATAATAAGTTGCACTCTGCTGAATGCAGTTTTGCTTTTGGACTATGATTAAAAAAAAAACAACAAAAAAAACAGCATGCAACCAACTACAAGGACTGGCTGAAGGTGTCACACGGGCATTACTGGTGTCCATGAACAAGTGCACAACACATTACATTGAACTTCTGTAAACATTTAGGGGCAGATTTACAAGCCCCTTGCGCCACTTTTGCGTCACTTTTCCCATGTTAAAAATGACGCAAGGTGGCGCAAGGCCTGTAAATAAGCCCCTTAGATTTTACGTACAAACGTTAAAGCGAAACTACAAGTCCCAAGGTGCAATGCGTTGTTGGCTAAGAAGAGGGCATTAGCTGAAGTTGTCAATATGGGGCATTTGGTATCTGTATCTATTTTGACATATTTAGAAAAAAACACTTCTAAAACTGTCAACATGGTGTCAGTAGTTGGTTTTTTCTCAGAAGGTATTTCAGCCTGTGTTTTGTAATCTTTAAGACATTTCATGACTGGTTAACAGCTACCTGGTATACAAGCATTTTCTTTCTAGTAGAGAGACGAAAGATCCGAGTTTTAATTCCAGTATCACTGGTTTGAGCGATCCTGGGCAAAGCACGCTTTTGCTATGCCGCAACTGTCTTATCTGAAAATGTATAGTTCTACTGCACCCTAGGTGAGTGCTAATTGTAAGCGCTATCTAAAACACACGCAGCAGTAAAAAACCAACACCACAGGGCGCGTACTTTGAAATATAAAATGATCTCTTACCTGTAGGAGCCGGAAGAAGCGCAGGTACGAATAGGACACAGAACACTCTCCAGTGAGCTTTGGGGGCCATGGCGACCAGGAGGATGAAAGGAGGAGCAGATTTTAGCAGAGCGGGAGAGGTGCTGCTCCTGTTCCCGGGCTGCACGTGTGCTCTCTGCCTGTATTATCCCGCGCTCCCACGGCTGTGCATGTTGCTGCTGCAGCAGATGTTGAGGAAATTGCAGCCAGGCAGAAGCGTCCCCTCTCTCCCCCTGTCACCATTCCTGTGAGAAGCAGCGGTCCGATTAACCCCTGCAGTGCCCGTCCAGTGCCTCACCCCCTGCGTCCATGCCCTACAGTAATGTAATGCGTGTGTGCCTGCTGAGGCAAGCGTCTCACTGCCAGATGGGAAGACACGGCTAACCTCTGCGTGAGGGGGAAGGGGACAGCCCTCTGTAGACCCCCCTCTCCCCCAGCCAGATACCCCTCTTTTCAGGTGAGCACCAACGCATTTTTGTTTTTCTGTGTTGGTGCTTGGGAGGACAGGGTGGGTGAAGAAGGATTGGACATGATTTACTACGAATGTACCTGCTTATGTTACAAGGAGATTGATATGGGAGACGTGAAATTGTGCAAGGTAGTGTAGAAGCATCATTGTTATTTACAGCGCTATAAAACCGCAATATGTAGGAAGCGCTTTAAACAAAACGATATCATTGCAAAGGTTTAGCTGCGATTTAGCAGGCTAAATACCAGAAACTATGAGTCGTTTTGTTTGGGTAGACTACTGGCAGAGGGATTAATAGACAAATCATTAAATAAAAGAGCCTAAAAATTCAACGGTGCCGTCTTCTATCATGAAAAATCCGAGACCTACGGCATTGAAAACAAACGGCCGCCATTGCCCTGGCTGCGCTTTGAAAGTGAAAGCGGCATGGCGCTGAATGTAAGCGAAGCACGTCATCGTGCCTAATTTAGGAGAAGCTCAATAACGAAACAAGCATTGGCCGCGCGCTGTGGTGGGGGAGGGGGAGCAGCCGGAGAGCAAGTGACGCGCGGCCGTGAAAGTGACACGGCCGCTAGACACGCTCTGTGGTGGGGGAGGGGGAGGAGCAATAAAGAGGAAAGCCAGACGGCCTGGAGCATGCGAGGAAAGCGCGTTACTGTGCGTGTTCTCGCATGCTCTAGGCCAGGCCAAAAAAAAGTGGTCGCATTTCCGAAAGCCCACTCACTAAATGTCTCGCCAGACCAGCGCATGCGCTGGCTCAGGCGAGACCTAAAAAACAGAGTACATTTTAATAAATAAAATGACACAAAAACAACAAAAATAAGATGTGGAGATATGAATTTTTAAAGTTTGCAGTATAAGTGGCGCCAAAAAGCGCAAAACACAAATCGCAGTTATTTGGTTGTGCTGGACCGGGTCAAAGTCAAAAGTTAAGGCCATTTGAGATGGAGCGTGGGTCAGATACAGGTACTAGGTTCGTTCCAGTGTAAAACTTACCTTCTAACTTAGTCCAGTTCACATGAGAAGCACTCGTCGACGAAGTTGTCAGCGGTCTGGCTTCTGGCTGAATCAAGAGAGGGGCTCCTCAATGGCAGGTTGCTCAAGTCTCAGGTCTCAGTCAGAACTTTGCATTGGGTGTGCGGTTGTCAGCACGAAGAGCTGGTTGACGGTCGCTGCTTCGCATTGGTGGGAAATGCAGGGCAGTTGTTATCGAAGTGAAGAGCTTTGGGAGGTGAAGTCCGGGGCTGTATCTGGGTAGGTCTCTCCAGCAGTCTGATGCAGCTCATGATTTGGCCTCGGTGAAGTCTGCTCGTATTCTCGAGGAAGCCGGGGAGAGTTCTCTTAGACGCGAAGGCCAGAGCCTCTGTTTTTTCACCTGAAGTCCAGTTCTTGCAGTTTTAGGGTTGGAGGAGTACACTTGAGCTCCAGCCAAGAGTCCAGGACCTAGGAGGGCTCCTCTTGGTGATTAGGACTCACTCCAGTAGAGGCCGGCAGCAGGCTTCAGGCAGGACCAGTTGGTACTGGTCATCTGGGCAGGTACAAAGGCCACTGTAAGCTGGTTGTGTCCATGTACCTCAAACAAGAGGTCAGCCAGCTGACCCATGGAGTCACTTCTGGGTTCAAGGCAAGCAGGTCCAGTCTTCCTTCAGGCTTTAGATAGCAGGGGAATCTTTCTTAAGAGTTTCCACAGGTCCTGGAGTGTTCTCATTTCAGTTTTTGAGGGTGCCACGTTTATACCCAGTGCCAGCTTGTGTCTGTGAGACATCTCCTTTGTCTAACCCTAAACTGGTTCTGGTCAGTTCTACCATTTTCCCAGGATTTGGCTCTGGTCTGTCTAGGGAAACAAAGGACAGGTAGACCTAGGTGTGAGCTGCATTTGCCAGTGACAGGACCAGCATCTTCTGTAATCAGCAAGGGGCTGGGTGCAGCCCTCAGGATATTCTTTTAATCTCAGGAAGGGCTGGTCAACCCTGCTCAAGGGAGGAACACCCTACCCCACTCCTAAGGCCCTTTTATTCCCTGTCTGGAAGGAATATGCATCTGCTACTGAAACAATTGCAGCAAGATTGCGAGCGACCCAGTTTTTGTTTGTTCTGTTTCGCGTACAACGAGAGATTGTCTTGAACACCGGTATTCGCATGAGTAAATGTTTGACCTGCTTTGAGCGACGTCCTATGCGTTTTGACCTTTTGACTGTGAAGTGAGATTTTGAAGATTATCGTTTTACACTTGCTGGTCGGCTTTTTGGCATTAGGCACTATTTGGAATACAGTACAGAACTGCAGATTTCGCCCCTGAAGAAGGGACCCAGGAGTCCCGAAATGCATTGGGCTTTTGCATCAATAACAGTGTCAAATGTAAAATGACATGCTTTGTAAATTTTTCAGAATATATTTTGTTTGGGTTATTAGAATATGAACACATGGAAATTTATTAATTTCATACTTACTCTATTGTAATATGTATTGTAAATACACTTATATGTAATGTGTGACATGGATTAATGATGAATAATAATCCATCAACAAGAAAAATTTGATTATTGTTTTTTGTGGAGGAAATGCAAGTAAAAAGTGTTTGAACAAGTATAATATACAGAACAGATGGTTCGATAACAGGTACAGTGCGCACTGCATTCAGGATCTCATCCTGTTAGGTTACCAGTTCAATATAGCACGTGAGGTCATCACATTGCAGCAGTGCAGCACCCTTGTCTTCAATTTGTTTAAAACTGATAAGCTTAAATTTAGCAATTGTTGGAGTGCTCCTCTAATCTAATAAGTTCTAGGAATATGCATCACACACAGGAGAGCCCTTAACAGCTACTGGTTTCTGCCAGTGACCGTGGACACTGGCAGAAAGGCACATTTGGTTTTAGCAGAAAATTGCCAACTTTCTAAAATGGCATTTTCAAAATTGTAATTTAAAATCTGATTTTACCATTAAAAGGGATTTTAAATTACAATTATAATAAGGGTAAGGAGTAGTTCTTTAGCTGTTCCCAAACTGAAGTTATCACTTATTAAATGTAATAAGGTAAGCCTGTATTAGTCTATGGGAGAGCCAGCCTTGCCACAGTGAAAAATGAGAGTTTTTTTGACTGCCAGGACATGTAAAACTTTAAATGTACCTGTTCTGTTTTTAAATGCCATGCACCCAGCTTATGATCCTTTAGGGAATACCTTAGGGATGACTTACAAGTATTAGAAAGGATGGTTTAGGTCTGGCAAAATTTTTATTTTGCCCAGTCGAAATGGTAGTTTAAAACTAGACTACAGGCTACAATGGGAGGCCTGAGACATGTTTTACAGTGCTACTTTATTGGGTGGCACAATGACTGCTCCGGCATTTAATTTACAGGCCCTTGGGGAATACCACACACAAGATAGTCATTTCCAACATGCACCTCTTGCTATTTTTGAGGAATCTTTGAGGATTTTGTCTGAGAGTACTTTTGGTTAGGGGCATAGCCTGGGTATATGTTAGGGTCCTGGCAGAGCAAGACTCCTAGTGACAGCAAAGTGCCATGTAGATTGAAAATCTTGCCATAGCCCGCCTATCCTCATCAGTTTACAATCGAATCCTCTGCCTTGACCGGGTGTTGCAGGTAAGTTCCATAAGTGTGTTTTTGTAGTTACCATATTTCCCTTGTTAAGTTTTGTATTGTGCTGTTAAGGCCACAGCGGCTACTTTAGCACAGGTTAAGCCAGTTGATTACTCGACCGGTTTGCCTGAAGTGATTCATCTGAATATAATCTTGAGGATATTGTTATATGGCAACTAGTTGGTCAAGACACAATTGAGCCCATTTCAATACTTCGTCCTTGTCTTAATTTTAAGTTGAAGGTGACAGATGGTATAAATCATTCTTGGTGGACTTTTTCAGTCGATTATTCTAGTTGGTGAACTCCATGCATGTTGGACAAAGACACGTCCAGGATCCATAATTGCTGGCAGAGCAGGGGTAGGGTCAGTTACACAACTCTGTTGCAGCCCTAATGGCCTTTTAAAGGGCCCAACCTTTGGCATCATTCATTGGCCACCTGAAATGCAATATCTGGCTTAGGTAGCTTGTGCTACGCATTGTTACTTGCTAGATGTGGGTTTCCCTACTGGAGGAGTGAAAAGGGAGAGGGAGGTGTGGAGTTTTGGGTTGGGCTCTCACTGACTGCCTCATTGGAGGTGAAAGTTTAGATGGCAATCTCTTGTGACCGTGCCTAAAGGAGAAATGCTGTTGGGCAGTTTATTGGCAATAGAGCGATGGAGATAGCAGTTATTGAGGACCAGCTTGAGGCTTCTTTTTATATTTCAATGCGGTCAGGCCAATGTTTGGACAGGAGAGATATGCTCTTATCCCCTTTTGGACTTTTTGAAAAAACAATACGTATTACAAGGTGAGAGAGTACTTTGTCTTGTCTCTGTCCTTTGTGGTAGTTGTAAGGGACTTTCTGTAATCGCCGTGTGTTGGGATCACCCACTTGTTATATCACTGCTGGTCTTTTAACAGTGTCTTGAGTATGTGACTCCTGTACCCGGTGTCAGAGTTTGTGTCTCTGTTTAAGCTTGGTGTCTTTTTCTTTCAGCGTGTCCCTGTCCTATTGCAATTTTAATGATTTCCATGACCCATTCTAATGGCTCACAACCCAATGCCTGAGTCTCCGTTTTTGGTTTCCTTACTCAAGGACATTGATTTTCTGTCTGTTGGCAGCAATGTCTCAATGAATCGCTGACTCCTTCCTGGATTTGGCTCCCATGAGTGAGAGCTGCAGTGCCCTTTGGGGTGGGCTGGCTTGCTAGTAGAAACAGGTGTACAATTGACATTATACACTTGGTTAGTTTCTTAATGTGTCATTTTCCTTGCATGAATTGCGCAATTTACATTCCAATTGTCTCGTTGTAAATCGACAATCTTTCAAATTAACAAAGGACCTTTTTTGAAAGGTTTCTGAGATATGGTTTTATGACCTGTAGTTATAATTTCTTGGCTTATGATAGTGGATACAATGTTATTGAAATGTGGATAAAGCTTCGGAAACAGCTAAAATGAAGAAAAGAGCTTAAGAAGAATCTAGAACTTCAGTTGTCTTAGCCAAGTTGATATTTTTCTAGGTACTGACAGTAATAAGCTAGTGGTTGGCTTAAGGATGCACTTTCTTTACTCATTCGATTTGAAAGCAGATCAAGTTGTGGTCTGACGGGGGTAAGGGGATATGATGTGACCGCCTGATGTGATAGTCTGATGTCATATTTGATGTCCAGCTATGGTCTAAGATGAGACCCTTGTTGCATGTAGGTGCCAGTGTAATTTGTGAGATTCTTGCATAGATTATTTTTTCTGATAATTCTCAGGACATTCCTGACTAGGAATTTTTAAAGTGCAGGTTGAAGACTACCAGAATAGTGGACATGGGGAAGTGAAGGAGCTTTTAGCCCACAATCCTAAAGGTCAAGAGAAGACGTGGCTTCATCTGGATTTTGAAGTAGTAGGACTTTGTTATGTGTACTAGGTCTTTGTGTTTTCTTTCTCTGCTGTTTTAGGACTTGGGGGAGGGCGTCATCTGTCTATTTCGTAGATCTTCCTCAGTAATCTTGGTTGGGGAAGCCCATGGTGTGGAAATGTCCTTGGCTCTTTGGCATGTTATGCTGTAGGTTTGTCATGTCTTGCACCTGGTTCCACTATAGAACCTCTGCGGGGAGTTCTTTAAACCCCTATGTGCTGCTGTTCATTTCTGAGAGTCTCCGATTTAGTTACCTACACCAACTTTTATTAAATTTAAGATCTTCGGTTTGTGCTAATCTGTTAAAGTGTTTGGAGAGTGAGCTTGCGTTTAGGCACCATCTTGAAGCTGGTTATCTTAAGAAGTGACTGTTTCTCTTGCTTTTTATATCCTTTTTTTAGGGTTAAAATCATGGTTAAACTCTCTCAGCTTTTTGACTCTTGCTTGAACCATCTCGTGTCCATTGTTGAATATTCTAGTTGTGGGCTCGTTGCTTGAGATGATTCACTGAGATAGAGAATTTACAGTCCATGGGGATTCTGATGTTCCTAAACACTGAGCTGTACGTGGAAGGTTCCTGCCACTCTTGAGTGTCATTCCGAGTATTCAATGAAATGCCTAGAAAGCAACAAAAGAAGGAAGGCTGAATCCAAAAGCAGTTTATAAAATTACTGTATTATACTTCCAACAACTAGCCTGCCTTGCTCCAAGTGATACCGTTACCATGCCACAGAGTGAATTGGACACGCTCCACATGCTCTTCCACCAAAGGCCAGATTGGAGTCTAAAGCAGCATTCACTTTCCGATGTCATCCATTATCAATGCCCTGCTTATATACAGAACCAATGAACCCATTGTATTTCAGGAAGAGCACTTAAAGCATCATGTCTTCATTACAGGCATGAACAGCGAGGGCTATGGGCCGAAGAACAAGAGCCTCCACTCCGGAGAGCACTCCCTGAGGCCTTGAGAAACCTCATTCTAAAACCTCCTGGAAAGATTATTTTTAATAACCCATCTTGGTTAGTGGCGCAGCGTTCCAGTTTTAGAAACAGCGCCTATTAGCGGCCATGCTTTTTAAATTTCTCTTAAGAGCTGTTAGAAATAATGAACAAATACATTTTAAATGATGCAGACTCTGAGCAGCCTAGTTTGTAAATGTATTTAAAGTTTTTTCATTGTTTGGGATTGATGTCTTTCATATGGCTTTTTGGGCCACTTGCTATAGTAGCTGAATTTTCAAACCCAGAGGAAACCGCTACCGCTACCCAGAGGAGACCATCCTCTATTGCCAAACGTTGCAGAGTGGTCCTTTTGAAGGTGGGCCTTTCAACACAGTGCCCACATGTGTTTGGTCTCTGGTATCTGCCCCACAAGAGAGGCCCAGTGGCAAAGGCGAGCAGCTTGCAATGGGTAAGCTACTTTGTGCAGGATGTCATAGTATCTTCCCAGAGCTTGAAGGGCTCCTAAACTGTGTGGAACTTGGAGGTTTGGTCTTACCTCTAAACCTCCAATATATCTATATCTATATATATGTGTATATATATATTTGCAGTTTTATGTAGTGCAGATTCGACGCGAAGATATTGGAGCACCAGTTATGTTAATTTTTGAGGCACAGGAAATTAATTGACTTGTCCAGAATCACAGGAGGTTGAGCAGATGCTGAGACTGGTTCCCCAGTTCCCTAGTCGGCAGCTTTGGCCAGAACGCTACATCCTCTCCCCATCCTCTTGGCTGTCCTGATGAACGTAGGTGGCAAGATCAGGAAGGTGAAAAAAGACACAGCTCACTTAGCAGTATATCCCTCTTGGCTCGCTCGAGCTCATTTTCTTTATTTAAACTCCCATACACATTCAATTGGTTGTCTGTTCTGAAAGTGGTCTAAAACCAACGTTGTTTAAAAAAAAAATTACGTCCAAATGGAGACAGGGTGGATCAGGGATAAATTATGGGATATCGTAGAAGAGTGGAAAATGTTCTTTTTATTCTCAAGAAAAACACTTAAATCGTTAGGTTTTGTTCACAAACCTATTACAACGATTCTTGAACCGAAACCTGAGAGAGACAAAAAAACTTGCTACCCAAAAATCCTCAGTACTGACTCTGGGTCCTACGGCCTTAATTTGTGCACAGGTAAAAGCTGTGTGCCACAGGTATAGAAGCAGCGAGTCTGGGTCCAAGAAATGGTCAAAGGCCATGCCCACTCTATGTAGCCATTTACCTTGTTCACATTTTTTGAAAGCCTAGGGCTTGGGTGTCTGTGCCAGAAGCCATGACCTCCACCGTATCGCGCTGCACTCAATTGAAGATGTGCATCGCAGTTGCCGGGAGTTTAAGGGCTGGGTACAGGGCTTTGGTGCTGGAATGGCATATGTCCGTATCACTTCAGTCATGCACAATGGTTCTTCCTTTGGCCACTGTCTAAACTCTAAAGTATATATTAAAAAAAAAATCACTGACAAACCTTTGTTCCAGTACCTGCTCCCATCCCCTCCACCATGCTGGTATATGGGCACTCCCCACTCTTGCTGGCATTCCAGTCCCAAGGACCCCACAGTGTTCACGCACTACTTTCGAACTACAAAGCCGGCACCACGGGAGATGGCGATGAACTACATCTGAGCATTAGTATGGCGCTGACCCTCTACAGATCTTCGCCATGGGGGACTGTGGATGTTGCTTCAGTTCTTTTCTCCTTCCTTTAGCCCGTGGTACACCCCTGACATGCACATATATATGAATATTACTCCTTCTCGGGTGCTCCCTGGACACAAGCAACGACTGTGGCTTACATGGCTGGGAAAGAGTAGCTAACCAAGCTGGAGCCTCCATTGGGAAAGAATTCCCATCTAGACTCGAATGCACGTGCAGGGGGGTCCTTATTCGCTTGTAAATGGAAAGAATGTCGAAGAGACGTGCCAGCTGTAATACAGTTCCATATTTTTCTTCTTTGAAAATCAATAAAAAATATATTTTAAAAAGAACCTTTGTTTCAGTAAAAGTTATCGTTTTTTACACACAAACAAAAAAATGCAATAAAAAGGCATAGAATTTCACCTAAAAGAAACTTTAGTTGATGGATGGATATTGTGGTTATGATGCGAAAGCTGAAATCCACTGGCCTCACCAGTTATAGTGACCAACACAAATATCTCCCCACAGTTTACATATGACGTCCCTTAGGACATCACAAAGTACTTCATCGTATTGTATCTCAATGAAGCTGCCGTGGGAGCTGGGGCTTGCTGTGTATGGGCTTGTGGAAAGCCAGGCCCTGCCTTCAGAATGGGGGCAGTGCTAAGGGGTGTTGAGCATTGCGATGGAGCGTATGACCTTTACCCTGTGCGCTTAAGTCAGGGCCTGACTGGTAACTAGGCCCTTCGCCTATAGATCACAGGTTGTATGAAGGCCAGATCTAGCGGGTGCTGAGTGCAAGGTCTATGTGCAGAGCTCGCCCCCATCTCACACCGGTCTCCTTTCACTTTCTTCTGTCTCTTTACCGCCCTCCTCTCGCATGAAACTTGTGTGTGGCTTTGCTCTCCCCTTTGTCTTCTATCTGTGCATCTCTGCCCGTCTCTCGTTCCTCTTATCACTCATCTGCCTCTTCCTCAATTCTCTCACCATCTGTCTCTCCTTTACCTCTATATCATTCTCTCCGTCAGTCGCTCCCTGTCTCCGCCTGTTCTCAGAAAGCCCTCCGCACAATCTTCCGGCTGTGGGATAAAGAGTCTGAAGTAGTTTCCCCACTTGACATACTGAGTGATCTTTAGCTGTCACCATATGCCTGTATCTCTGATCTATGTAAATTACCTTTTTTAAACCGTATATCCCCCACCCTTTTTGACCACTTTGTCAAAACATTATATCCATCTAATTAGCATAAAACGGGATTCTTTTTGATGTCAGCATTCCCTATAGTTTTTAGGTTGGAATACTTTCTGTCCCTGAGCCATCGACACTCTGCCCTGGTGCAGTGAGCGGTAATGTGTTGTCCAATGTCGGTTAAGGGGAGATCATTATACCGTCCTATGCTCTTCTTTTCTGGACATTTTTGAGGACAAACCTAGCCTGCATATTCTGAATAGGTCGCACCTAACGATGGATCAAAGGTTGAGAGCTCTGTGGCTTATTGGTGGCCAAGTTGACAAACGAATGTTTTTATTTTTGTAAAAGCTGCCCATGCCGCGCTTTCACTTTAACCCCTTCCGTGCTCATGACGAGCTCAGCTCGTCATGCTGCGCGGTAGCGCTGTGCGCATGACGAGCTGAGCTCGTCACCACCCCACCCGCGATCGGAATGTCCAGCACACGAGCGGAATTCCGATCGCGGTCAAGGGGTTAATGGCGAACTCACCTTTCTTTAGACGAGCCGTGTCTTAAAGAAAGGGGCTTGGCCAACATTAAAGTGAAAGCGCAATATGGGGCGCTTTAAAAAAAAAAAAAAAAAAAAAAAAAAGGCATTTGTTAATCAGCATAGCACGTGCAGAAGTGCTGCGCTGTGCAGGAAGAATTTTTGAAAGATAAAGCGCAGCGTCCATGATCGAGCACCGCGCTGTCATGAAAACAGGGTGGGTTAGGGGGAGCTTGTCATCCTGCAAAAGCAGCTTTATTAAAGACATTAAAGAAAATAGTGCTCACAGGCTGTAGATAAAACAGACCGTTTAACAACACAAGTAAAAAGTCCTGTCCTCATGGGAGGTTACAAATGCAAACAAAGCGTTACTAAGGAGGGACTAACAAGCCTGTTAACAAATCAGAAGCTACCATTTAGAAAGGACAGTAACAGCAGACAATTGAAAAGATGGGTGGAGAGTGGGTGGAGCCTCAAATCCATACCTGAATACAGCATGCCTCGCAGAGCAGTGCATGCGCTGCCCAGGCTCGACCTAAAAAGTGGTGTTCTGTAGAAAATGAACTGCCAAGTTTTCTTTTTCTAAATAGTTGCATCTTAAAGTTCTGTTAGACTCTGTTTTCAGTGTGTCGGTTGAATTATTTTTAATTTTGCTTGGCACCAGTGACGCAGAGAATGTGTATCTATCCGTCTATCTTGCAGACAGCACCTCCTTAGCTTGGTGTCACTCTTGGCGCTTGTTTAAGAGTTAGGTGAGGGGAGCTGTACATGTGTTTCTGATTATGGCTGCACCATTATTTTCCCACACACTTGTGCTACAGTGTTTACAATAATGTGCACAGATGTGCGATTGATTCTGTAGACAGATTTCGACTCCTATACACAAACACCCCAGTTTCACATCTATCATTTTAGAAGTACTGTTACGTATATGCCTATTTATTTACACACAAACTCAAGCACACACACTGCTCCCCGCCACCGCCGGTGTTTGTTTTCTTGTGCACTTTATTCTTTTTCTGTAACCATGCTTGGGTTGTTGTGTACACAAATGTTTTGGGCCTTTTTTTGGCTGTTTGTCTGCCTGTTTTATGGCCTGCTTGGGTCCGTTTTTTTTTTTTTTTTTTTTCTGTTGATTTCCCTGATAGTAAAACAAACATTGTCTGCAGCGAGCACAAATCCATGCTTTCTTCCATACATTGCAAAACACTTGTATAGAGTTTCTATACAAGTTCTAAACTGCCCCAATTTGAAAACCTGGGGCATTTTTTAGGTATTTAATTAACTAACTGGTTCCATTCTTATGTTGGTGCGTTGGCATATTATTCTCTGTCCCAGTCCGACCCTTGTGCATACACTTGTGTTTCACCACATATAGTAGTCTTTCTGTAAGCATGTGTATTGGAACAATCAATTTGCATTTTTTTTTTTGCGTACACATATTTTATAGTGAGCATTTTATTCCTAAGCATACATTAGTGCCTGTCATTGGATATTTACCAATGTATACAGCAGTAAGTGTACAATGATGTGATTGGTCTACTGTGCATTCTGTCATGGTTGACGTTAACTTCAAACCAGTGTTAGGGAAATTTAAAAATTGATAGTCCAAAGTCAAATTTTACAGTTGAAATATAAACTCTTTATTTCTTTCTAGTTAGGCAATTTTGCTTTACAATGGGGCATTTCTCCAACTAAGTGGCGCGCGGGCCTGTTTAAGTAATAAAATCTGTGGTCCTCTTAAATATAATCTTATTTTTAATTATAGGGTCCCCAGAAGTTTATTGGTGAATTATTTCCAGAGCCTTGCGCGCTCAGAAAGCGGCATGTCGCTGTGTAAGTGCGTCAGCAACGCACATCTGGGGCTTCCCTCAAGCGTAAACTACCTCTCTCTGAAGTTCATATTCAGTGGCCTTATAGCTTACCTTTCAGCTGACAAGAAATGGCTGTAAGTGTGAAACTAAACTGCAAATACATTGAGTCATATAAGTGCTTTGTAAAGAATAAAACAAACAATAGGTGCAGGCGAAAAGCTAACATCCTCACGCAGGGCCGGACTGGGAACCGAAACCGGCCCTGGCAAACTGCTCGGCCGCCCCCCCTGAGGGGGTGCGGCCGAGCTGTTTGCCAGGGCCGGTTTCTGCCAATTTTGTTTCTGGGGGCCGATATTGCAGGCCCCTGGTAACAAAACGGCCCCCCAGGGGCCCAAAAACGGCCCCCACCCTGGTGGCCCACCGGGGAAACGCCCAGTACCCGCTACAGCCAGTCCGGCCCTGTCCTCACGCAGAGGGAGAACCCCACACAGAACTCCTCCCAGGTGAGGCGAACTTTTTTAAAGAAGGGGGAAAAAAGGGAAGATTTTGAGCTTTTTGACCTAGTGCTGGCTGTTCGTTGATAAGTCAATAGGCAGTCCTAAAAAAGTCAAGCCAGCAGGGAACCTGCTTTTCCGGTAAATCAGACCACCCTAGCGCCTGGATACCTCCACTGCACTCTGCACCACTATACTCTGTGCCACTGCACCACTGTACTCTACATCGATGCATTCTGCGCCACTGCACTCTTGCCACTGCAGTCATCTCTATGCCTACTCTGCATCACTCCACTCTGCCACTCTAATTTATTCTGCATCACTGCACACCACCCCACTGCATTCTACAGCTCTGCAGTCTACCCAGCACTTCTCCTCTCTACCCTGCACCACTACACACCAACATTCCACATAATGAAGTCCATGACATAGTCTCACTCTACATATTTTCATGAGTTATTGCCATTTAATTACTATGCACATAATTCGACAGCACACCATGCCACATATTTCCACTACGCAACTCCACACCACACAATTCCACAATGAACAATTCCAAAATTACCCATCTCTACCTTGCACTTCCACCAACCCTGTCATCTGTCCCCCACGCACCCACTGCCCCTCATCTCTACCTCACACTACCCTCTCATCTCTCAATTCCACTGTGACCCTCTCATCCCTCCCTCACACTCCTAGTCTCCTCTATACTGCCTGCTCACACATACTACCTTCCTAAACCTTCTCGTGCTGTGCACTGGTCCACCTCTCGCCTCCAAATTCCTCCGGGTTCCCATCCCACTCATCTCTCTCTCTCCTCTCTCATGCTCTTTTCCCACCTCTCTCACCCTCTTTTCCCACCTCTCATGTGGTTCACTTCAGGTCTTCGAGCACAGTTTCTTTCCCGTGCCTTTTCAAGATTTCCATCCCACAAATCCATGCTCTTCTCTTTTTCTTAGTGTGTCTTCTGCGTACACAGAAGCTCCCTCTTTGTGTCTATAGACTGCTCTCCCCTTCTTTCTCTCTTTCTCACATACTCTTTGTTCTCCTCAGTCTGAAGTTCATTCACCGCTTTGTACGTAAACTACCTATCCTTCCTTTCTATCTATTCTGTGTAGCTCTCACCCCTATCTATTCACCATGCTACATAATACCACTTCACAAATGTGCCACACAATTACAACCCACACAATTCCACAACTAACACTTCCAATTCAACCCACATAATTCCACTCCACACCACATACATCACACCACTCTAAACAAAAATACATACATAAAAGACTTTGTAACATTTACAAAGCCAGTATCTCTAACTCTCGCAAATGCAAGACCTATTGCATTACAAATGCTTGCTTTTTTTTTTTTTACTGTGGGGAGTATCTGTCACCTCTTAAATGCCACTAGAAAGATTGTGTAAGCTATATTCTTTTGTGGCAGAATTTGAAACTGTTTCCGTCAACAGGTTAAACTCCACAAATTGCATGCAAAAATTCTCAACCTTCGAGTACTGCATGAAAGATTGACATTTCATCCCTCTGCTTCCTTCTACCTGTCTGCTGCTTCTGTATACAAGTTGCTCTAAATCTCAGGCCTGCTATTTGCCTTACAGCTCTTTTTTAGACACCCTGACAATATCTATTACTTCGCGCATGGAATAGCGTCTCACATAGCCCGCTCTAATGATCACATCGCTCTCAACAATGTACCAGAAAGAAACTGGTATGAATGCATGAAATGAGCATGCAAAACGGACCCCTATAATTAATGGACTGACCACTAACTTTGGGCTCACGAGTCCCTGTAAAGCACTTCGACGCCTCGTCATTGGTAGTAAGCGCTATATAAATCCAATTTAAATGAGGGAAACTGCCACTGCATTCAGCCTCAATCCCAGTGCTTCCAATTATGCACCGTCATGAACACCAACCCACAATCAGAACCTACCCTGCTGCCTAGAGGGGATTTAGTTCACAGTATGCATTAAAGAAGAGTCCTGCGTTGCATAAAAAACACAGAAACCCAACATTTGGAACAACAATTACTCTTGGGGAATGTGTGATGAAGTAAAATATGCATTTAAATGGGGACTGCATCAGTGACATCGATTAGCCTGGGTTTTACAGTAATTGTTAGGAAATCAATTTTTGCCTATAAAGTTAAATGCATATAAATGTAGGGCCTAGTAGGGTCTCGTTTCAAAGTCAGCTTTTAATTACTACCGAGTGTGGGCACCGGCAGTACCCTGCCCCAATGAAAGCCCGGTCTGTACCTGCTCTTTATGTATGCAGGCTATGTGTCCCACGTTATATTGAGTAGCTTGGTGTCGGACGAGCAGGACCAACCGTCGTGGCCGCGCGCCTTGCCGAGTGGATGCGCAGCTGGGCGGCCTGTGGGCGTGTGGCTCTTTTATGCACGTGCCATCCTCCCCGCCATGAATTTTCTGCCTTTTCATCTCGGCCCTCATCCCATCTGTGAGTTTGGAAGGGATGGGCCATCCTCCGCGGGGACCGGTGCTGGACGGCATCCTCCTGATCCCCCTGGTGACAACCTTCTCCCGGGCCCGGGCTCGCCTGCCGTCCCAGGGTGGGATTATCCGCTTGGCTGGAGTCATGGCCAGCATGGACATTTCTGAAGGAACTGCAGAAAATGTCTACGACAGAATCCGCTTCGTAGAAAATTCTGCTCTGATCTCTTCCAGTACATTTTTTTTTTTTTTCGCCAGCCTAACTTTTTATTTTTAGATGAGCAATTAATAGTTTAGTTACAAACCTAATTTTTTTAAATTAGAAATATTACACTGTTAGTCTATGGAAGTCTACCCCTTCACGGCTGTATAGGACATAAACATTAATATTTTCTCAGGACCAATTTCACAAAGCTCTTTTTCAATATGTATTAAAAATATATGTTTTTGCCATTTTCCTCAGCCATCACAAAAAAAATATTTAGTTACATTCTCTATGTCGTAAAGCAAAATCTATTCTAAATAAATTTGGGAGTATGTTTGAGTCAATCTTATGTGTCGTGACACACGTCACTAAAGCCGAAAGCCACTTTTATTTAATTCCTCGGCAGTCTGGACTAGCTGTATTAATAATACGGAAATCGCCTTAACGGGCTGCGAGCAGTCACGTTCGGAGTTCGTTGGATGGCAGATTTCGCATCTATGGGTAAGCAGAAATGGCGATGCTGCAGAAGAATGAGGGGAAAGGGCTCCCCAGGGGCTGCTACGAGGGCAGAGGGCAGGCGCGCGGTGGGGGCATGCGGGGCACAGAATACTGTTCTGAATTCCCACGGACTTGTATGGCATTTGGCAGCATCTTTGGCAGAGGCCCTGTGCAGCGAGCCAAGGGGAGCAGGTGTCCATCAGCTGGAGCAAAACTGTCATTCGCTGGTGGGGTCCCCCTCCCCCAACCCAAGTCTAAAACCCCCCCCACCCCACCCATAAAGGCGTTGGGGGCGCATGCAGATACAGATGGGGCATTAGGCCACACGCCCATTTCCCTCCCCTTTCATAGTGTGCAACCCCTGGCTCCGGCACAGCGGCACTCCCAAAAGCGATGAAAGATTGCATATTAAGACAGAAAAACAATAGTGAGCCGCCTTTTGTGCTTTTCGCGAAGGCTGACCCTCCTAACGGTTCCTGTTCGTAGAAAGCCCCTGGCGTTGGCCACAGTGTTAAGGATTCAAATGCCCAGTGACCTCACAAGCGATCTAAAAAATTCAAACTTGCCATCCGCAAGGCATAGCTCGAGGGCGCGGAGGCCTCCGCTTTACTTTAAGCTATTTTGCTGTGTAGTTTATATCGGAATGTAGCAAAGGCGTGTCCCATCTGGCTGTGCGCTTCTCCGTATTATGCGAAATCCTCATTGATTATCAGTTACATTCATGCCAGTATGTCGTCCCAGTGATGCAAAAGCGCCATTTTATTTTGGTCTTTGTAATTTGTTTTTCAGAAACAGTGCTGTTTGGAAATCAAAAAGGCATTTTGCTGACTGGGCCTTGTCAGTCCTATAATGTCTTGCGGCTCTCATGACCTTTACATGTCTTTCCCTCCTCCCCTCCCCCCACCCCCCCCCGTGAACAGCAACACGAGCTGCTGTTTAATTGCTGAGCACTAAAATTCAGAAAAATGTTAAATAAATGGGCAAGCATTTATTAACCTGCAAATAAATACTTGTCTGTTTTAGACCTCCTTACACAATCCCTGACCCACCCAGACCCCCTACCACCACCCTGCTGGCATCAGTGCGGCCCTCGGTCACATTACAGACCATACTTTGTGGCCCCTGGGCAAATGTTTGTGTGTACCCATGATCTCGAGAAAATTCAAGCAGGCCTACATTAGTTCAAGCATTTAGTGCAACCTTTTAGATCCGGTGCCAGTGTTGCATTAAGGGTCACATTCACATATGTTCTGTCTGGGGCCTACCCTAGAATGTCTCACTATTGCGTGGCAAGGTTTTGATGACGTGCTCCAGAGCCTTGACATGTTGTGGGAAAAGGCTGGATTGGACATCTACCTTAGAAAATTTGCTGCTGCAGCAGTACACTTAAAAAAAACTTTTCTGCGCTCTTTCTGAAAAGATTTTCATAACGTATAACAGCATAGCCATATACATTTAAAAATAAATACATCTTTATAGTTCACAAGAGTTGTACAGTCATTATTTAGCAAAATATGAAACTTTTAGGGTTGTTAGGTTATCTGAGCAGATTAGCATACCTGCCACAGAAGACAGTAAATCTCTCACAGTGCAGGTTTCATTCAGCCTTCCGTTTTTTTTTTCTGGTCGAAACACCTTCTTTGAGGGTAATCATGAAACCTAATTATTTACGTGCCAAAAGACCGTTCATTTTGTGATGTTTGCTGTATAAATAAGCAGTGATATTGTAATATAGTGATAAACACATGAATTTGTGAGAAAATATTATTATTGTTTTTGGCAGCTCGAGATTGGCATGTGGGTTTTGCTGACACATGATTAATATGTTATGCAGATTTGTAGAGTGCACTATCTCCTGAGAGGGTATCCTGGCGCTGAGCCGGTGTGAGTCTAGCCAAACCTATGGCCAAGTGGGACTACTAAAAAAGCCAGGTCTTCATCTTTTTGCGAAATTCAAGACGTGAGGAAGAGGATCTAATGTGTAGCGGTAGGTCGTTCCCTGCTTTAGGAGTCTGTTTTTGCATATGTGTGGTATGTGTACAATTAGTAGTCTGGATGAGCAGAGGTGTCTCGAAGGTTTGTGAAAGGAGATGCGATTGTTGAGGTGTTCTGGATCAGTTTTATGTGGTGCCTTGAAAGTGTGGGTGAGGGGTTTGAATTGTGCTTGTTTGTGGGTGTGGGGAGCCTTTGGCCCTCCTTTAGGTGTAGTGTGGTGTGATGCGAGTGTGGCATGGAAAGTTGAGTGATTCTGCCCACCGGGTTTGAATAGCCTGCAGTCTTTGGATACGTTTTTTGTTGACCCCGGCATAGAGGTTGTTCTCGTAGTCTATCTTACTTGTGAGGAGGGTGTGCGTGATGGTTTTCCGGTAGCTGACTGGGAGCCATTTGAAAATATTCCTCTGTATCTTCAGGGTATGGAAGCATGAGGTGGTGACGGCATTCACTTGAGCGGTCATGTTGAGTCTGCCGTCAATGAGAGTCCCAAGGTTCTTGGCATGGGTGGTGGGGGTATGTCTTGGTCCTGGCTCTGTTGGTCTCTAGGTGGAGTTCCATGGTTAAGTGCTCTTCCTGAAGATCACAATTTTGGTCTTTTCGGTGTTCAACTTCAGACAGTTGGTCTTCATCCAGTGGGCGTTGTCTGTCATGCAAGCATTGAAACTGATCTGGGCGTCTTGTCCATGAGGGAGAGAATGAGCTGTGTGTCGTTGGCGTAGGAGAAGACATTGATGTCATGAAAGCGAATGATGCTGGCTAAATGGATCATGTATGCGTTGAATAGGCTTGGGCTCAGGGAAGTTCCTTGCAAAACTCCCCAGATGAGGGCACGGACATCTTAGGTGTATGGTGCCAGACTAACTAACTGGGCCCTTCCACTCAGTGAGGAGCAGATCCATCAAAGTGCTTGTCCTGGGATTCCGATATTGTGTAGATATGGATGAGGTGGGAAACAGTGTTATCTTGTGACTTTCCTTCTAAAAGTGTGAATCTGATTTGAATCCTAAAAGTACATGTAGACCACCAATGTTTTAATGAAATGTACCTAGTTCACAGTTATTTTCTTAACACCGGCTAATTTATTTCGTCTAGAAGCAAAATAGACGATCTAGGGGCAAATTGTGTTTTTGTCCTTTCTGCGAAATATCTTCAGCTTAAAACAAAGAGTTTCACTTAAAAGCAATTGGAAGAATTAATCGATTTGTAAAAACTACAAGTATATTGTCTATAAAAATGAACTGAATTATAGAGGCAGTGAGGCAAAATGACCCCGTCTGCAATTTGTAAAACCAAATCTGGCCAAACTACTACTCCCTATTTTAAGTGAATTGTCTGATATTTTGAGTTTGACCAAATTAGTGGATTTTTCGTAGTTATCAAAAAATGCCACCAAGGTTACTTCTGGTAACATGTAGTGTTGAGGCGAACATTATTTAAAATGAAACACAGTATTGTTATGATTCTTTTATTTGAAAATTAGAACATTTTTGAGGTAGACAGAAAATTTCGATTTTCAAATCTTTCTCCAGTTCTGGTACAAATGCAGAGCGGAGGAGGTGAAAAAAGCTAACTGTATCCCTCCATCTCTGTGGCCTGTCGCCTGACCTGGGTTTTCATCAGGACTTTTCTTTAGATCTTATGTCATACTTTTTAGTGTGACACACGTTCTGCCTTCGTATGGTCCTGCAGCACCCATCGTGTTTAGTACCTTCTCGCGCGGATCCTAAGAATTCCATCAGAGACCGGAGTCTGATTCTGTTTGAGAGTTGTAATTTGTAGCAATCAATTCTTCTGTGAGCAATTTGATGCTCTACTATATGGTGCAGCTGCGCTATGTGGCTTATTTGGGCACAGTTCTGTCTAATGCGCTCTCTTCTAAGAGTGTTTTGTGTATTGGCCTAGTCTGTGGAGCAGATCAAAAATTATTGAAAGTTTTACCGTCAAAGGTGAACGGAATATTAGTTGAAATTAGGTTAAGAGGCGGTATTCCATAAGTGAAAAGCAATGTTTCGGAGCCCATGTACATCAGTAACAGATGAATGTAAAAGTTGGTGTTTTCTGTTGTGTCCCAGATGTTGTTGACTAGTTTCTGCATGGTTTTCACTGTCATGCGAAACTGTTGTTTTTCAGTTCTAATAGTATCTGGCTTGTATGATGTATAGATAGTGTGATATGTTTGGATTGGAGCATGCACATGATGTGAATCGTCTTTGTTCTGATCGCGATACTTGTAGCAGGAGTACTAGAATCTTTTTAGATTACCTGCAGTGTGGTAGTCCTATCGTATTATTTGCTTCAGAAAAGCTACCGCTGTGGCTCATTTACCTGTTTTGGAGAGCTACAGTTGTGATTACCTGCATCTACAGTCCTAACCGTCTCAGAATTGTTACAGTCCTAACTCATTTCAGATATTTAAAATCATACAAAATACAAGGGTTATCAGTTGGGTTAACAATTCAGCTTTTGAGACTATTCAGAATGTCATTTGTGTGTGCCCAAGATTTCTTTTCTGAAAGGAGAAAATCGGAAAAGCACTATTCCTGATGAACGTGCATACACTGAAAGAAGCTGTTGAAATATGTTTTTGCCACTTATTTATACTTTAGAGGATGGGGCATAAATGGGTTTTCAAGTTGTTTGCAAATTTATAAATGTTACTCAGAAATCTCCACCATTTAGGAATTTTAAACAAACAAGCCAAAGCGGCGTATGGATAACTATTCTTGAGCTCAAATCTAAGTTATTTTCCCAGAGTATTTCTGAGAGGGTCCGTGGTTAATTATATTCTCAAAATTTCTGTGAATTAGTCCCTTCCTCAAATCTTAACAAAATCTTTGTCAGTCTCAGGAATATGTGACAGGAAAGTCACTGTTTTGTATTGCATGTGCAATAATGGGATATTGAAATCGCTTTGCATTAATTTTGTTTTGGTTTTTAAATTATAATTGTGATATTTATTTATGGCTATTGAAAATTGTAGCTTAAGTACATGAAGTAGCTAATAATTACACAGAAATATGGTGTTGGAACCAGCACTGTTTGGTTGGCCGAAGGGAGACCCCAGCCAGGCAGACTGCACTTCTCCCGTCAAGGGCAGGTGATTACACACACTGTACAACCCGTGTTCACCCCTAGGTAGCTTGGCACTGGGCAGTCAGGGGTCCTTCAAAAGCAATGTGTAAAACAAGAGCACAGTACACGCACACAGTAAATGTTCTGCACTGCACAAAAGAGACTTCACACTTGATGTCGAGAAATGTCGTTTATATTCAACACACATTAAACAATGCAATATGAATATCATGGAATCTTGGGCATGAATCGCACTTGGCAGTATTACTAGCGGTACTAGGCCCAGTTCGTGTTGATCAGATCTTGATAATATGCACATATGGGAAAAGTCAGATTTTAAATCCCCCCCCCCCCCCCCCCACCCATAGCACCCTTATGCGGTGCAACACGTTGTCCGCCCCGGCTCACCCTCACAATCCAAATAATGCTATGCCACATGGCTATAGGGTGCACCCTGGGCTACAACGATATCAGTAATATGTACATATACAAAACTATAACACTTTTAGCAACACCGCAGGACCATGCCACGCTGGTATACCCAAAGTTGAGGTAAAGTGCTTTTGCCTCGAGAAGCCCATATAAACCAACACCGCCGACCAGTGTCATGAAGCACAGGCGGTACACAGACGGTCACTCTCACACACTGACACTCACTTTGCACCGCTACTCATTGCGACAGGTACCAGCCCGGTCCGTATGGGCACTTTCACTCGCATACGAACCTGACAACCTAATCCGATGCCACTGATACCAAGCAGGTCAATAGGTAACACTCCGCAGGCCCCGTGGCTCCAAACGTCACGCAACCCTCCGGTTCACCCCCACTGTCCCAGACACCCCAGATGGAAGTTCACCAGCCCCTCCCTCCGAACATAAGGTCACTCATGGCTGAGATCACACCTCACCTCAGTCCCCGGGACGCAGGTGGGGATAGACAGCATAAACAAGAGGAACACTTAAACAAAGGGGTCTTGGTGGCACTCAAGAAGTTCACCAACAAGTTGTGAAGCAGAAATGGGCTAATAGCAACTATTCGTTACAAACAGGGAGCCCACTAAGGCCTTCTGGAACCAACCCAGTACTGTGAAGCACAGAGGTGGTCACGCAATCTCTTGAACTGGTCCCGAACCATCTCAGAAGCATCCCTCTGGCCTCGTCAGTTCTTCTCACTCCTACCTGGTGCCATGAAGTCTTTGGAAGGGCCAGATGGGGGGAGAGCAGTTGGTCCACTGTGATGGGCCAGTGAGGGAACAAGTAGTGAATACGGAACAACACACAGGGGAGCCTGTCTGCTTGAGGAGGCACCCCGTCGGTTACACGTTGATCCAGATTGTGCCTTGACAATCTGGGCACAGGATCGGGTGCACCAACGAGATGAGTCGCACCAGACACTTCATGTTACACGGAGTAGAGTTGCAATTTCGTACCTCCCTGGAAATGAGGCACTAGGTCCGGCACACCTTGATGTCGGTTGCACCAGATGTTTCCAGTCACACACACAGGCGCAAGTTCATCAATGCCTCATGAGGTAGAGTAAGACTCTTCAGTGGTTGCGTTCCCCCACCTCCAAGGGTCGCAACCTGTGAATCAGACCCTGCAATCAATGAGCATGCAGTCGGCGTGGCGCACAAGAGAAATGCGTCACGGTCTACGAAGCGGGCCATGTTGGATCCCGCAGCCAGTGAATCCGCTCACCACCAACAAGACGCCTATGCGTGCCAAGGTCCCTACAGTACAGTAACCACTTTGCCGTAGATGCGGCAACTTCTTGAGCTCTGCACTAGGTACTCCAGGCACGATTCTGTCGCTCCAAGCTCACACCGTGCTGTCCAGCTTTCAGCAGGCGATGTGGGCACTTAGATGGTACCGCTCTCCAGATATCACTGGTAGATGGTGTGGGCCCCTCGTAGGAGATATTTGATATCCCTGAGACCTCCGAGAGAACAGGAGACCAGCCAACTGGTCATTGGCCCAGGCCAACCACTATTCAGGAAGGCACGCAATTCTTTCCACAGGCAGTTATCCTCCATGTGCACAACAGAGTCCTCTGGCAATGTGCACCATGCAGACCAGGTTCTCCGGTCCTGCGTCCCCACAAGCGGGTCTCTCCTCATGGTGGGGTGGCACTGGGTAGATATACCCCATTGGGCCTTTGAAGCTGAGGGGAAGGTTTAAAGGGTATACCTTTGAACCACAGATGTGTCCCCTAAATTTCCATCCTGTTTGCCAAGAGGCAGCGTAATGCGGATCTCTATCTTTATGAGGGCCATGATCTAGCCCCAGAAGCCAGATGTCACTCTGCCCTCCATATATTCCGCCAGGCCTGCAAATGGCAGAGGTCTGCTATCTCAATTGCATGCCCAATGGTTTATGGCTTTCACTGTGATACCCAGATGTGCTCCCCCGCCCTCTGGTGTTGACTGGTGCCAAATACCATGGCACACAAAGAGTTTGATGCATAAAAATGTCCACTTTCCATAAGTAAACACAAAGAGATGAGTGGCATTTCCACTCGAGATATGCTAAGCCCACTGTTACCATTGCCTAGTGAATCCATTTGTAGGAAACATCATGAGGCAGCGCCACTGCAATCCCTTACTGCAGCTTGAGATACCGGTGACCCCTTCCCCATGCTAACTTAAGGGAAGAGCAAGCCTCCTCGGTAGGGGAACCCTCATGTGTCTTCCTTCCTACCTGGGCAGCGAACACCCGTAGGTGCCTGCTCAGCCCTTGATCTTCCATCCTAGTGGAGGTGAAAGACCTCCTCCGGATGGACCGTGTTTTCTACAGGCCAGCCGGAGCACAGGTGCTCTCACAGACCTGCTGTGGCAGGTTGGATATATGTTTGAAACACTCAGTCTGTGCGTGTGCGCACACCGGCCTGCCTGAGCAGGCCAGACACGTAGGTTAACCACACCCAAGGTGTAAGTGTGCACCCAGGCCGCAATGTAAGGCCTGACCTATGTTTACAAACCTCATGTCCGCACCACTTCCTAACGTGTGGGAATGGTGTGCGCACCTTCACACTGCAGTACAGTGAGAAAGCTCCCAGAGCCTTAAGGCCCCATGCAAGAACCAGCAAAACATAAGAGGAAAAGGCTAAAAGTTTAGGAAAACGCTACCCGACCAGCATCAGGTCCAACATATGGTCATTTATCGCAATAAAAAATCGGCTAGACAACACCAAAGTCCTAAATTCAAGTGTAATTCATTTATTTATTAGGAATTTTTATAAAGCTTTAGTTTGTCATTTCAGCTACTTTTGAGTGCTTGCCAAAATATTGATGAGTGCAACATTATTTGAATTGGGTTCTAGAGGAACAGGTGATTAACTTCATCAGCATTGATTTAACAGTGTTCGAATTATTCCATCACCACCTTGTTCTGTATTTAGTTAAGTTAAATGAAGGTCTAAATAGTTCAGTGTTCAAAAGTTTCCTGAGCTGCAGGTAGTTGTGTTTGGATTAAATTCTGATTAAGTGTATTCCAGAGTCTAGGCTCTTGTTACGAAAACAAAATCACAAATAACTTTAACAATCATTAGTGCTAAAGTTGAAGTCCTGTTTTTCTTTGTGAAGAGGTAGAAAACGTCTATCTACTTAATTTATAAATCTTTAGTTGGTCTAAATCCTTTAAAAAATGTTTTGTCTGCTCATTGGTCTCAGTTGTTACTTTGATTAGGATCTTGGTGTCTGGAGCATTTATCCGGTTTATTTTAGAACTGTGAGATGTGGTTGTCAACCCTTCTAGAACTGTGAGATGTGATTGTCAACCCTTCTGTGCTGTTTTACACCAAGTAACGGTCTTTCTTAGATTTATTTGGCTCACAAAGACTTCCACTATTTCTTTGTGTTCATAGCCCATGTGTAGACTCCTAAAGTCCACTTGTGCCCCAATCTTCCTGTATCACCTTTGCCTTGATTGGCTCTTATCCAGGGCTTTATCACCCATGAGCAAAGATGTATGGTTTCCATTAGCAATAGACACATCAAATGCACCCAATTATCTGGAACTCTATCCACGGCTACTATCCATGTACATTATCCTTAATGGATGCCACAATCTTGTGTATGTTTTCCTCTGTCCATATTCGAACCTAAAAGTAGTTGGAGGCTAATTCAAGGTGCATTTTAGAGCTTTACAAAAGCAGCTAAGAAGATAGATGTCATGGAGTCAAGGGGGGGTAACCTGCATTCAGCAGTCATCAACGCCTTGTAGGCGCTTGAGCTGCGATATTCCATTGAACAAGTGCTCTAGCGGGGGGTCAGTAGAGTCTGGACTGCAGCCTAGATGCATCTACCACTTATGCCACTGAACCCTGACCTATCATTGTGGAGAGGGTGCCCCAATACTGGCTCGGGGGAGTGCCCCCATCACCTCTACATCACTTTGGTGTCCTTGAACCGTGGTATGTTGTTGAGCAGGGTCTGCAGTGATGGACGAGAAGAGTGTGGGCTCCAGCCATCGCCATCCCTTCCGTGTTGCTGACATGTCATTGAGGAGCTGCTGTGATGAGCTAGGGGAGTATGGTCCCTAGCCATCACTTCGTGTCTCTAACCCATGGAACGTCAGTGAGCAAAAATTGTGTGGGCTCCAGCCAACCCAGCTCCGCGACATACCTTCCGTGTCCCTGAAATGTCATTGAGAATGAGCTAGAGAGTGTGGCCTCCAGCCACCACCTCTCCATCCCTACTCTATCCCTCATAGCTGACATGTTATGAAGCAGGAGTGTCAGTGATAGGCGAGCCCAGTGTCCACCAGCCTCCACCTCTATCCCCTGTATGTCCCTGAACCAGGCGCGCAACGCCCATAGTGCTGAAAGGGCTTCAGCCCCCCGCCGACGTCTCATCCCCGGCTGCTGCAGCTCCAGCTGCTGTGGGCTCGCCTGGGCAGGGTCTGCAGTCTTATCTCTGGCACGCCCGAGTTTTTCAGAGGTCTTTAAAGACCATTTGCATATTTACATACCTTTGTAAACTGGTTACTGAGGCTTAGTTTTTTCAGGTTCCAATACCCCCTGGGCCCCCACTCTGCCGATTCCTTACATTTGTATTTTACATTTACTGCCTTAGTGTGAGAATGCATTTCATGAAGATATATAAAGTAGGGTTGCCAAAACAAAAATCCCAGCCATGTTTTGTTTAAAGAGCCGGCAAAGAAATTGTCTTTACACTAAATAGGGTTATAAATAAAAAGGTATGCATTCATTTGTAATGTGACTTTTCTGTCTTTGTTCCCATTAATTATCAGTCATGGATCATTCAGGCAGCCCTAGAACACAATTAAAAGTGCTTTCTAGTTATATTTGCTGTTCGACGTATACACAGATAAGTGCTGAAAATACGGCTTTAGGTAACTGCTTATTTTTGTACCTTCTGGGACATCAAAATAATGAGCTGGCAACCCTAATCATAAGACTGGAGGTTTGTTGCAGGATCAGCACATTATTTATTTCCACCACCCTCGTTCCCTCATTAATGCCATAAGAGCAATAGTTTAACTTGTATGTGAAACCCTACGCCGCCGTCAATAATAAGCTGAGTTACTTCAAGAGTCTGGGAATGCACCCTGCATTCAGACAACTCACTCCTCATTCTCGCTCTTCAGTTTCACGCTCACCCTGCACTAACAGCGATCACAATGCACTCACACTGATCACTATGCACTCACACCATTCACCCGCTCACCCTGCACTCAGTGATCACTCTGCACTCACAATGCACTTTCACTGTTCACCCTGTACCACACCCTGCAGTCACACGAGCACACTACCCACCCTGCACTCATGTGACACTTCACTCACCTGTCCCCCCTCATTGCTCAATCTGCAATCTCACTCAAACAAGCCCATCACTAACCATGCATTCATTCGTCCCACTCTGCACTTACATCTGCACCCAAATTCAAATAGTCACCTCACTCACCCTGCAGTCACTCCTCTTATCCTACTCTCACACTGTCGCATCGCTCACCATGCACTCACATGGGCACTCCTGCCACCCACACAGCGCAGAGGGTTAATGTGCCTGCTACAAAGAACGTGTATCATGCAGATCACAGAACTAAGGGAGTCATTAGGGTGGCTGGCGGACTTGAGTCCACCCGACATCCTAGCGGTAACGGGACCGCCCGCCTGTCATGCGGCAGTCCCGCACCCCTAATTATGATGCGACCACCACCGCGGCGGTCGCATCTGGCAATTTAACATTGCGGCGGGTGCTGCTGGCTGCAGCACCCGCCGCAATGTCAAATGGCCATGTTGTGCATTTCCATGCACAACGTGGCAGGCACCGCGCGGTGCCCGCCAGTGCACCCCCCCACCACCCCCACAGAAGGGGCCTGCAACGGGCCCCCAAAGCCAGTTTCTGCCTGTCTTTTTGCGGCGGGATATACGCCGCAAAAAGACAGGCTGAAGGGCATATAATCACTACGGCGGTGCCTGCACGGCACCGCCGCGAAGTTGCCCTGGTTCCGGGTTCCGCAAGGCGGGCGCAAAAGGACCGCCTTGCGGAACCATGGCGGACGGACTTTCCGTCTGCCACGGAACCTTTGTGATTCCCACCGCCATCGTAATTTGGCGGTGGGTAAATCTCATTCTGATGGCGGGAGGATCGCCACCGCTGGGCTGGCAGTGGCGGTCCTCCCGCCATCAAAATGGGCCCCCAAGTGTGAGTAAACTATGAGTAGCGCTATAAAAAAAATGAAATGTTTGTCAGAAAGGTGCTATAGAGAGATGAGGTGCATTGTTGGTGAGTGGTACTGAGGGAATTCATGGAGAAGGAGGAAATGGGGGAGGGGGCGCCAAAAAAGGCTGTTGCACCGTGGGCGACCAGTGTTAAGGCCAGCCCTGGCTGGGAGTGTTAGCTCCGACTCCACCCCCGAAGTTCGGGTCTAGTTACGCCCTTGCCCTGAACCACTGCACGTTATTGGGCCGAACCTGCAGTGAGGATCGAGGGGAGTGGAGGGGCTGCAGTGATGGGCGAGGGGAGTGTGGGCCCCTCTCCGTCCCTTCCGTGACCTTCACATGTCATTGAGCAGGAGGTGCAGTGATGGGCGGGGGGAGTGTGGCCTCCACCCACTCCCTCTCCACCCCTCTCGTGTCCCTGACATGCCATGGAGCAGGGCTGGTCTAGGGCTGAGGCCCGCATGGTTCCCACGCTCCCGCCAGCTGTTCGGTGGAGTAGGGGGCGGGGCTTTGCAGGCTCCGGGTTTTCAGAGAGTGCCGCCCGCCTAGGGCTGTCCACACGTCCGAGCAGCTGGCCTACCTGCAAGAACAGAAGAATGGACAGATATTCTAGCCTTCTTGGCTGCCTTCATCGTTATTTGGTTTTCAGCCTGCGGCCCTCTTTTTTTTTTTTTTCTTCATACCGGATCCTATTTCCTAAATATAGCCTTTTTGTTGCAGTAAAAACCGTGCACGCTTTATTCACCCTCTTGGAGCGTTTACCAAAATCTAATCACGAGATAGCCAGCATCCAATAAGTATCCTAAACATTTTATAATAAAAGTTGATGTCCTTCACAAAATGGAAGGTAAATGCCACAGAGATGCCTGGAACGAAACCCCATTGACCGGCCGAATTTTTGAGAAGAACATACATGTTCACTCCACAGGTCGTCGTGGAGACGAGGCTGCTCATGGCCAGGCCTTGAAGCCTGGACATTTTTCAAATAAAATCTGGCCGCTTTCTTTGCACGCACAGTTTTCCGTCTTTTCTCACTGCACGCCTCCCTCGGATGCTGGCTATTCCTGTGTGATACATGGTGCTGGTGTGTGGGAAGCAGCTTGCATTGAAAGCCTCGGCTGCCCAAGCAGAGCTTCCAGACCTGCCATGGAAGCCTCCCGAAGATCTCGGGACAGAAAAGAGAACCGAATGGCAGTGTGTCACACACAGGCCCTTCATTCAGAATAAATGTGCATGCGTCGCACACAGGACCTTCATTTAGAATAAATGTGCATGCGCCGCACACAGGCCCTTTGCGTCACACACAGGCCCTTCATTTAGAATAAATGTGCATGTGCCACACATAGTCCCTTCATTTAGAATAAATGTGCATGTGCCACACAGTCCCTTCATTCAGAATAAATGTGCATGCGACGCACACAGGCCCTTCATTTAGAATAAATGTGCATGCATCGCACACAGGCCCTTCATTTAGAATAAATGTGCATGCGACGCACACATGCCCTTGTATGTGTCACACACAGGCCCTTCATTTAGAATAAATGTGCATGCGACGCACACATGCACTTCATTTAGAATAAATGTGCATGCATCGCACACAGGCCCTTCATTTAGAATAAATGTGCATGCGACGCACACATGCCCTTCATTTAGAATAAATGTGCATGCATCGCACACAGGCCCTTCATTTAGAATAAATGTGCATGCATCGCACACAGGCCCTTCATTTAGAATAAATGTGCATGCATCGCACACAGGCCCTTCATTTAGAATAAATGTGCATACGACGCACACAGGCCCTTCATTTAGAATAAAAGTGCATGCGACACACACACGCCCTTGTATGTGTCACACACAGGCCCTTCATTTAGAATAAATGTCCATGTGCCACACACAGGCCCTTTAATTAGAGTATCTGTGCATGTGTTTCACACGGGCCCTTCATTTAGAATAAATGTGCATGTGTCTCACACAGGCCCTTCATTTAGAATCCATGTGCATGTGCCACACACGGGCCCTTCATTTAGAATCGATGTACATGTGCCACACACCGGCCCTTCATTTAGAATCAATGTGCATGTGCCACACACAAGGGCCTTTCATTTAGAATCAATGTGCATGTGCCACACACAGGCCCTTCATTTAGAATAAATGTGCATGTGTCGCACACGGGCCCTTTATTTAGAGTAAATGTGCATGTGTCACACACAGGCCCTTCATTTAGAGTAAATGTGCATGTGTCACTTACGGGCCCTTCATTTAGAATAAATGTGCATGTGTCACACAAAGACCCTTCATTTACAATCAATGTGCATGATGTTTTAGGCTTGAAATGAGATTGGATCAGTTCTGTAAAGAGCTAAAAGACGTGTTTTTGTGTACAGTTACTGCTCCCTGAGAGGGATACAATAACATTACCGCTGTACAAATGTTATTTTCCTTCTTTCTAAGCGCTTACCATTCTGCACAGGCTTTCTTGACCTACTTGGTGGGAAGAAATTAATTTGCATAAAGATGGATACATATTGCGTCTTGATATTTCAACTGTCGTCTCGTACGTGGTCGTCACCATTGGATGATTTCGTCAGAAAGCCATTGCAGTTTTCTTTAATTCAGTTTATTTAAGGATCTAGTTCGCTTTACTTTCTCCTACAGTCTTCATAATGTTTTATTTCACAGTATTGTTTTTCCTCATTTTGTATGTATGTTTGTAATTTTCGTACATGTTATGTTAATGCATTAGCTATCAATAGACTGCTTTGAATACATTATGAAGTAAATGAAACTGGAGGTTACGGTATTGGGTCAGAACTAGCAGAAGGTCTGGCACCTCACATTGATAGCTTGAGGTCTTGGTACCCACAACCGTGCCCCCATATTCAAACTATTGTGAAATTCTCAGTTGTATCAATTTGGGGATGAGGGGGGATAAAAAGAGAGCATTGGCCGTACCACATCACATTATCAGAGAAGGATACTTACCTGGAAGAGTTGCTTGAGTTACATTTTTGTAACTGGGATGTGAATAAATCTTTTTGTAGTAGCATGTAGATGTTCTAGTAACTGGCCATTTTAAAATCCCTTTTCAAGCTTACAGCAGGCAAACCAACGCTGCCTAACGGGGAGAAGGGACCTGCAGGAGTCCACAGCTTGAATCTGTATTTCTGAGTATGCTTGTGCCAGTTATTCAGTTTGTGTCAGAATTTAGGCAAAAATGATTGCATAGTGTATGAATGAATACCATGCAGCTGCTTTAGAGCTCTGCTCCGGCACCCTGTGAGTGTCCCTTCACTGGCCTAGTGACAGTGAAACTTATTTTCAGAGCCAGGGTGCGATTTATTATTATTATTATTATTTTTTTTTTACCCACGTTATAAAAATCAGAAGTCCTGGCCCTTCAAATATTGTGAAGCAGAAGTGTCACTGTGCCACTGTTACCCACCGTAATGAAGTCTGGTGTGGTGTCTTTCTTCCATATGTTTCCAGTCACGTTTTCATTCTTCTCACTATTTCTGGATTCCTTTTACACTTAATATTGCTCTCTTCCATTATCTCCACTCCTATTCCTCATATCACCGCCACTCTTCACAAGATGGTCCCATTTGATGTCCAGTTGCATTTGTCATGTGTTTAGTTGCTCCTGTGTATGAACACCCAGCTCCAAATCTAAGATGGCTGCTCCTTCACAGCTCATGTGCTGTTGCAACAGCTTTATTCCTGCTCCACCACCAGATGTTTCTCGCTCTCAGGAGATCAGGTTGGAAGTAGGTGACACATAATTTTACCTGGGGAATGGCATAAGAGGCACAGAAGGAGAGCAATGGGTGGTCAGTACAGGATAATTCTTGCTGAGAAGCTGAAAGGAAACTTCTCTGTTCCACACAAGAGCCACAGAGTCGGGCTGCACAGATGTATCCTCCTTCGCTAAACGTCTACTAGTGAGAGACCACCCAGAGTCCTAAACTAGGAGTAACAATGTAGCTGTAATCTGAACGGAGACATGGTCTTTACATTGGATTCTGCTTGCAGGGATTGCGCATGAGGGATGTCCGGTGGCAGGTTCCACCAAAACAAAATAAAAAACCTTGATGCCTTCCTGAGGTCGTGGGAAGGTTTAAGGGTCCAGCAATGTGTGCTTATCCTCCCTATAATGGAAATCCAACCACTTCCGGCACAAGGGGCTCCTCTGCCCTCTGACTACCAAAACATCTCACAAGTCAGAAAGGTCCTTCACAACGTATACACCGTGCTAGGCCTCTAAGAAGTCTTTCTTTGGCCTTCCTGACCCAAGGTGCCCTGCTAAGTGGACCTCGTGTAACTCTGTCAAAAGGCACGTCCTATGGCATTATGGAACCATCAACCTGTGGCTGATCCCTGGTTCAAGGGGGAAAGGATAAGAGTACAACAAGAAAAACCCGAAACACCCATCAGCCTCCGTCTAGGCGCGTGTTCAGGTCTTTTCGAGGGGATCACCCTATTTGTGCCAGGGTTGCCACCTCATAAGTAGTTTACTGGCATGGCAAAAATATATTTGTAAAGTTTGGTAGAAAGAATTGAGAAAATAGCAGAGAGGTATTTTTTAAGTTTTAAAAATAATCATAAAAAGCAGCTATGAGAAGGAATCTCTTCAAACGTATCTTTAGAGCGATCTTAATTATCTGTAAATGAGTTTGTTTGCGCAAACGGAGATAGAATAGCCACATTCTAATTAAAGAACAAAACTCCATGGGATTTTACACCAATCTCGCGCTTTACAGCACTTAGAACAAAAGTGATCTAGTCAATCCAAAACATGGGATTAAATGGACCTGGTGTTAAGGTAGCAGCGCCTGTCCTTCAGAACCTCAGACATGAACAAATGGCCACTCTTTGTCTGAGAAAGGCGGCGACGCTGCTGTGCTCTGGTGCAGTGCCGGGAAGGTGTGGCCAAAGCGGAGACAGCTGGCACTAAATGCCCTCAAGACAGGGCACCGAGCCCTAACTGACAAGATAACAGCACAGGGTGTATCACATGCACCGCGTGCACCTGCTGCTGGAAGGAGGAGGGGTGAGAGCATCGCCTCTAACCTGTGCACCTGCTGTGAGGAAGAGAAGAGGGCAACTGCATCCTGAACACCTGCCGACAGGTGACGACGGGCAGGCAGCCGTCCAGCATGCCGTCACCAAAAGCATCAAATATAGCCCCATTGTTGGGCGTCAGCCATTGGTTGGGTATAGTCTGGGAGAACGTGTGTCCCCTCCAGCCTGCTCGCCTTCTGGCAGGTGAGCTCCTGCCTGCGGCCAGGGAGAGCCCGCAGGTGCCTCCTTGGGGAATGATGGAGAAGGAAGGGGTGGGCAAGGCTAAACTCCGCTGCCTCCTGCTTGTGGTAGTTTAAGGAAAGATGGAGAGGCTCCATGTCGCTGGACAGTGAGTTGTGCAGTGTTTTATGTGTATGTTTTAGTTTCCTCAATCCCCCTTTTCTAGCCTTCTCCACTTTTGTATTTTTGTTTCACTTGCTTGTCTCTTTTCCCTTTACTTGTTTTCCTCAGCTCCCTCTTTGATGATTTTTCTCGCCTTTTCTCGATTAAATGTCTTTCTTGCCTTTCTCCAATCCCATTTACACACTTCCCTAAAAAAAATTCTGTCACATTTTGGTCGCTTCATGCAGTGTTAACAACTTTTGCTTTTTGAGCAGTTGCTGCTGCTGGACCGTGTTATATGCACGTGCACGTGTAATGCAAAATGACTCTTCACTGGTGTTGCTGACTGCAGATCTGTTTAATGTTGGAGATAGATACCTTCTGCTTGGCGCTTTCTGTGGGCTCGCTCTGCTCGCCGTGCCTGGTGCATTGGTTGCATATTAGCAGCCACCTGCATGCCCTGCTGCTGATAGCGACTGCTAGCAGAAAGTGCTCGGTACACTCCCTCCTAACCACCCTGTCAGGCTTTTCCTCCAGACACCTTGGTTATAGGGAGGAGCGTAGGGTTAACACAATCAATAATGACCAGTGCCCAATCCACGGTTCCTATGTTAATGCCTGTAGTGCTTAGTCTGTAATAAATGTCTGTTGTCGAGGTTCACTTGTTATGACTTTCTGCAGTGCTTGGTCTGTAATAAATGTCTGTTGTAGAGGTTCACGTGTAATGACTTTCTGCAGTGCCTAGTTTGTAATAGATGTCTGTTGTCGAGGTTCACTTGTAATGTTTGTCTGCAATGCCAACTTGGTAGTAAATGTCTGCTGCTGAGGTGTTCATTAATGTATTTCATGTCTTCCCCTCACAGGAGACTCCACCTGTCTCAATGCTACTGTTACTCCTAAAACCTGACTGTGTCTGGCAGTAGCCACCGTCTCTCCACCATCCCTGGCATTGGCCTCCACCGTGGCGAGAGATGTCCGCCACCCAAGGCAGTGGAGAGCAATGGCAAACCTTGGAGTCCTTGGGCATCAGTCGCAAGGAGCTGGTCCTGGCCGAAGCACTGCAGATGGAGTACGACGCCCTGTCTCGGATCCGCCAGGACAAGCACCACCACGAGGAGGGCAGGGGTAAGCAGAATGCAGAGCATTCCCTCATCTCTTGGGATGACCCAGTCTTGGAGTACAAATCTGTGAAGACCAACTGCAAGGGAATGAAAATCACTCGAGGCCTCTCTGGTTCTGACCCCACCCTCAACTACAACTCCATGCTGGAGGACTCTGGGCTCAAAGGCAAGGTGACGGGTAACTCTTCCAGGCTCTCAGACCCTCCATCCCAGTCCTGGGGCAAGGAGCCCTCCAGTGACTACGTGTACATCTACGATAGCCCGGGTGAGAAGCACACACCCCAAGATGGTACCTCGCCTGGGAAGCTGTCACCTCCTCCTCTGCCCCCTCGCACTTCAACGCGGAGTTCTTTAGAGATGAAGTGCTCCCCGCCACCCCGCAGAAGCTCTCCAATACCCTACAAGAGCTCTCAACCCAAGGACATCAATGTGTACAGCTCAGAGCAGAATGGCTCTTCTGGGAAGCTGCTGGACCGCCGGATCTCTGAGGTGGAAGACCTACGACTCATGGACTATGACGGCATTAACGATGCCATCATGAAGCTGAATCTGAAATCCACATATGACGCGGAGCTGCTGCGGCAGGCCACACGGGGCTGGAAGGATAGCAAGAGCATCTTTGAGAAGGATACACCTGGGAAGCCTGTGGCACGGAGTAAGACCATGCCCCCACAAGTGCCTCCACGGACCTACACCCCTCGGTCTGCCACCCAGAAAAATGCTGTTTCAAGCAAGAACCGCAGAGTATCCGTGGACCCGGTAGGTGGCACCTGTTTCCTCTGGTTTTATCCAGACAGTTGCAAAAAATAATAGTGATGGTGGGATGGCTTTGTAAATGAAAAATGTATCTTTTTCTGTTTTTTTTTTTTTCTTCATTAGATATTTTCCCCTTATTTGGTTTAATGTTGGAAGGTGTCACAGCTGCAGCATACGTTAGTCAACTTATGAGTGTTTTTGAAAGACAGATTAAAGGCTGATATTTCTATAAGGAAAAGGGCACAAGATCATTTTGCAAAGCGGGTAAATGCTGGTATCTTGTATCGTGGAGAGACACCCCAAAACCAAGTTTTTTTTGTCTCCAATTCTCTGCATCAGACACTCTTGAATTTTGGAGGCCACCTCTGGAGGAAAGTTGTTTGTTTTAGAAAGTACAAAAACTCTGCATTGGATCACAGTGCATTTTTATATAGAGGTGTTGTTGAAGCTATCTTATCAGGTAATCTAAAGGTAAAGTGCCTAGGCAGGATCTGGAGTGGAGTCCTCAGGAAATGTGCCACACTATGAATTAGGAGCAGTGGTTCCTGTGGACAATGTGTGTAATATATGATAGTAGTTAGCTCAATGGCAGTATTCATGGGCACAGAGATGTCGGAGAGAGAAAAGAAACCATATACAAGACATTTACGAATATTAGCTGTTTATGTAAATGCATAATCAAATTAATCAAGACGTGCATGGTGTCCCAAGTGAACATAGAACCGACATATCAAACAGGTGACAATTTGTGACATAAAATAGGTTTCAAGAATACAAAAACGACCATAACACAAATATTCAGTAGGTAGTCACAGCCTTCTAGTACAACGGTAGGAAGTGTATTCAGAGAAGGTACTCACATGGGGCCCAGCCGGGCACCCTGTGAGGGGAAGGGTGGCTGACAGTCCTTTCGGCGTATTGTGTGATATTAAACGTCCGTAATGTAGTAGACACGACAATCCGTTTTATGGATGTTTATCCAATTTAGCAGAGCTAGAGAAAATCCTCTTCTGTATGCTGTAACTGAGGTCGCCGTAGTCAGCCTCATTAATAATCCGAAGTTACAGAGTGCGATCAAGGAGGACTGACTAAGTCAGCCTCTGTCCGTAGATAAACATCCATAACACGGATTGTCGTGTCTCCTACATTACGGACGTCTAATATCACACAATACGCCGAAAGGACTGTCAGACACCCTTCCCCTCACAGGGTGCCCGGCTGGGCCCCATGTGAGTACCTTCTCTGAATACACTTCCTACCATTGTACTAGAAGGCTGCGACTACCTACTGAATATTTATGTTATGGTCGTTTTTGTATTCTTGAAACCTATTTTGTCACAAATTGTCACCTTTTCATATCCAGTAGCATAGTCAATTAAATAAGCCTCCTTGAGACAAGAGATAAGTAAGAAACCATGAAAGTTTATTAAAAATGAACATTCATTGCATAAGGCAAAATATGATCTAAAAAAGTCTGTCAAAATTCATATCAAATCATATATACGGATTTAGCATGAGGCTCAATACAGAAATCAGTAATACAGCAAAAGATCTGACTTAGGGTCTTTCTCAATAGAATTGTAAATTCTTCTAAGTCCAGAGCATGCAATAAATCAATGTGAATCTGCTCTCTAAGCTGCAGGAAAGCAACTCTGGCTCACCTCCAAAGTGAGTCCTCTTTTATAGGAAAATACACAGTAAAACGCACAGTCGGCATGAAGTGAGCAAAATGTTATGTAGGGTCAACAAATCACAATACAGAATAAAATGCAACAATACCTAACACCAGCTCCTAAATTAGCCGCTTTGCCATGGCATTATAGGATTTGATAGTGCAAATATACTTACACATAATACAATGATAGACTTATGAAATGGAAACATTTAAGAGGAAAGCTTCCTCTAGAGCTTACATAAAACAACATTTTCATACATAGAGAGCAAGCAGGGTTAAAATAGTTATTACATTCATTAATGTTTCATTGCACATTTTAGCATGTGTGGAGTCGATAAGAAATGAAAACATGTTGTTTTGGCCTAGTTTGACCAAGCTAAGATGAACACAGTTCTGTAAAACGGAACAAATTAATTTTGGTTGCAAATTATTCATATCACTAACTAGTCTTTAATTATTAATTAAAAATCAGATCTAACTTTCTCTCTTCCTAAAAAACGACAAATTGTTGTCACAGAGGGTGTTCGGGGTGCATTAAAAGCGTCTGTCTGATGATCAACTTGTTTGCCTACTTGCCATTATCAGACTGTATTTGAGGGTGTGGGTCTAAACTGAAGGGCTTTCAACCTTTAGAGATGCAGTGTGTCCAAGCACATGGCTTGTGTTTTGTTTGACTGATCCGAGAGGTTCTTCTGGGGCTGGTACATTGTTTTATTGGTAGGCATTTGTGGTCTTTACTATGGATAACATTGATGCTGAGACCAACTGTCTTAAAGGCCACTAGTGAGGAGATGGGGGTGCCATTGCTGCTGAGGAGTCAGTCTTAAAGGCCACTTTAGTAGCCTGTAGGAGACGCATGAATACCTTCTGTTAGGGCTTGATCCGGTCCTCGGGTTGCTGAGGCAATTAAGACACATCTCATCCCTGCACTGTAGGTTCTTTTGCTTTTTTTTCAGTGGTTCTCCTTTAGCTACTATCAGCGCCGGGACGCCCCTTTTGCTGGGGCCGCTGTGAGCTCTACAAATAATATAACATATAACATAACTTAAAGACCTGAGATTAGATGTTTTCGGGGGCAGAGGTAGAGGGAGTTTGCAAAGTCATGTCATGGACTGGTAGTCGGGGTCAAGGGGTTCACGCTTTCGGGACATTGTCCTCCTTAACTAACACCAAAGCTGAGTTGAGAGGCATCCCTACGTTTTTGGCTTTGAGTATCTCCTCCGATGGCTTGCCTGGAGATGGAAAGTGAAGTTTGTGATGGACAATGTTCTACTGGAGTTGATGAAAAGCAGTAGAAGTTGTTGAATTTATAGGCTCCATTCAGTGAAAAGAGAGAGAGGCACTTTTCCTTGCACCCCTAGCATTCAGAAATCCATAAGTCCTATTGTTTGCCTAGTTTTGTGGCATATTGTGACATCATTCACTGGGATATCCCATCCTCGTCGCCAGGGTTGCAAAGTAGTAGCCTCCACACAGATAGTTCAGTCATACTTTATTGGTACACGAGGAACACAGGAAGACACGGAGCTCCCACACCAGCCTCAGGATAACTGCCAGTCCAGAACCCTTTGCACTGGTCCCGCGCTCCACACTGGAATTCTCGGCATGCAGAGCATACTGAGAATTCTACAAGTAGGTTACTACAGGCCCCCTTTAAGCAAGCTTGTGGCCAACCACGTATCAGGATTATGACGCCTGTATGTGTCAAGGTGATGGGGGAATGGGTTTTTATACTTTGTTACCTTGAGATGATGTGTGGGTGGCCTGCTCCCAAGTAAAAACAAGCATTTTCAATGCAATAGGTCTTGCATTTGCGAGCGTTTAAGCTATTGGCGTTGTAAATGAAAATGCCTTTTATTTGTGTTTTTAAAAGCACATATATAAAAGGCATTGTTATTTATAATGCCAATAGCTCTATCTCTCGCAAATGCGAGACCACTTTAATGGTGGCGACGCTGCTTGACGTATTCCGGTTACAGTGAGCATCGTCTAAAGAAAGGGGCGCGGCTAACATTTAAGTGAAAGGGCTATCGTGCCTTTTCACCCAAAGCGAAAAAAAAATTGATTAAGAAAGCTTCTGTGGCGCTGCTGCTAAAGTGAAAGCGGCCTGCACTGTAATTTAAATAAATACATTACTAATAATATAAAAGCGTGCAGCGTGGTGCAATGTCGTGGGTGGAATAGGGGAAGACGATTAAAGAAAATAGTGCTCACCTACTACATAAAGCCGACCGTGTAACAACACAAGTAAAAAGTCCAGTTGTTATGGGAGGTTACAAATGCAGACAAGGCGGTACCAAGGAGGGACTACTAAGCCTATTCACAAATGAAAAGCAATGATTTCGCAAGGACAGTAACAGGAGCCAATTGAAAAGATGGGCGGAATTGGGCAGAGCTTCTATGCCATACCTCAATACAGCATGTCTCGCAGCGCATGCCCTGCCCAGGCTCGACCTAAAAAATCCCAGAGTCAGTAGGTGAGGCTCGCCACAGTGGGCCTATCTCCAGGACATTGTATTTATCATGTTTGCTGGTGACGGGCAAGTATGGCTAAGTGGGGTTGGCATTACTAAACTGAACTGCAACACCTCTTATTTAACATGCATAAATACAGCAGGCATGCTGTATAATTCAGTGCCATAGCAAAAGTGCAATGAACCCTAACGCGTGTAGGGAAAATTGGCCCCATAACCGCTGGGATAGCAGTAAAAAAATATTGATTTAGTGTGCGTTGGACCCCTCGCGGCCCTTGTGCCACTGCTCCCGCTGCACTATTGATAGCTACTCCCGTGGTATAACTCGATTTGTAAATGACACCCTCCTATGCCAAATACGGTCCGTTTGTGCTGAGCAGGCGGGAGAATGTGAAACCGGCCCCTTGGCACCATGGTGCGTACATTTGGGCACAATGCCATACCTAGATTTGTACCTCGTTTTATCTTATCTAGGGCAGTTTGGGTTGATTTTCTGCATGACTGAGGTCTCCTCTGTTTCGTACTTGCCTTTTTGCCAAAGACTGCCCCTTTAGGGGGTTCAGCTAGGTCACATTTCCACGCACCAAATCTAGTGTGATCTGGACTGTTTTCTATTTCTAATTTCGCCTAAACAGTCGGCGGTTTCGGTGTGATAGGCCAGTTTTGCTGCCAGGCCTCGGTGAATCCTTTAGCTGCAGGATTATTCAAGGCAGATGCCATGCCCGGTGCTGGGTGGGCAGCAAGACTGCGAATGCCAACCTCTGTCCGCAAGCCCCCACCCCCGCAATAATCCCCTCCCCTTTGACAGCCTCAGAGGGCCTTTCTGTGCTCCAACAATGCTCCCACTGTGAGTGCAGCCGGCTGCACTGTGGTCTCGGAGATGGGGGCCGCCCCCCGGGGGCCGCGTTAAAGCTCTTTTGTATCGTTTTTTTGGCCATGGAAGGAAATTGAAATAAAGGCCCCGGAGGATGATTCATGTGTCTGTGAACAAGTGCTGGCACCTACCTCACGCCCCCTGACGTGTACCCTTAGACGGGGTTCACGGATACCAACGCTTGTAGGTGTGGGTGCATGTGTAGACCGGTAGCTCTGCGTACATGCTGGAAACCCCGCCCTGGGCCTTCCTGATGTGTACCCCGAAACCACTGTTTGAGGGGTGCAGCATACGTTATGGCACGTGTCTGTATCCTACGTAGACCAATTCCAGTGCGCGAGTACCGGCCCCACCCGCCTCCTGAGCCTTTTTGCTAGCCCTACATGTAGAGTGTACCCCGGCATTACAGTGTGACGGTGGGGTGCCCAGGGCTTTAAGTGAACAGGGTCCCTCGAGGTCTCAGACCCCGTTGTAATTTAAAACGAACATTGAAACGGGTCCCCTTCGAGTCCTGTATTCATGTCCATAACTTTTCATGCAAAAAACACTGGCCGATTTCTTAACAAATAGTGTAAAAAACGTTAAAGTAATCCACTATGTTCCTGCTTGTATTTCACATGCTGTACTTAATCTTGCATTCCCTATGAGTGTTTGCTTTTTTTCAGGCAGCATAGTACTCCCGTCTAGTGCATAATTTGCATCCAGGAGTTTATAACGGGGCACAATTGAATTGTGCCTGTGAGGAGCAAAAAGGTGTTTAGAATGCTTGGTCATCCAATCCTTGGCCTCTCTGCAAGGTGCACAGAGCAATGGCCACTTATGCCAGTTGCAGTTGTGATTCTGTGCATATGTGTGGGTAGGGTGTTACTCTATATATGAAATTGTGAGCTACAAAGCCACAATACGCTTCCCACCTCACAGCTGACATGGGAAACGTTAAGAGCAATATGTGTGCGTACTCATGCTTGCATGTATTGGTGTATGTGCGCTGCTGTTTGTACAGCTGGTGTATCATTTAATATGTGGTTGTTCTTGTGCACTTTGTGCTATGTGATAGTGCTTGCATACTGTATTACATGGCACTGATAAAGGGCTGCTTACACACATGTCCAGACCAATCTGTCACTCATGGTGACCCAAACACTAGGGTGACCATTACCTAAGAAATCTACGGTTACCAGGCACTGTTGGCTCCTCGTGGGGTCGGCACTACAATATCCCACGGGCCCTGCAAGAGGGCTCTTTAGCGGAGATCTTTTAGTAAAAAAGCTGTGATGATGAGAGCAGGTTATTGGGAGGTAAGTGAAAAGGTGAATTAAAACTACCTTAGGAGTACCACAAAACTGCTTGTAATCCAGGGCCCCCTAGGTAAGGATAAAAGGTATGTGTAGATTGTTTATTTCTAGTTATGAAGACATGCAATTTAACAACGTGTGTAGGTCGACATGTTTCATGCCTCTGGGGTCCAGGAGGGATCCATGGCGTTTCATCAGGACCAAAAAGTTAAAATTTGAATCCCTACCCTTAGTCAGGGTTAAGTGGGCGGGTGTTGTTGGTATCAAATAATTCTCAAAATGTATGCAAGTAAGTCACACTGGTACCTACTTTTCAGTAGTCCTAAAGAGGGCTCTAAATCCAACCCTCCAAACAGGATAATAGCGCACCTTAGGTCATAGCAGAGGACCACAGCAGTGCCACGGTAGAAATGTATGGATCGTTGCGGTGTGTAACATGGTGACCTACCCTGCCATCTGCTGCTCCATTACTGCTCCCTCAGTGTAATAACTTGGATTATTATTTGAGGTGGACGACTGCCCAATTTAAGGAATAATCACAACACTTACCAGGGTGAACCATTTAAAGTACCTAAATTAACCTGAGCTCAGCCCCCTTGTTGCTATGGTACAGAGCAGACCGGCTCAACTTGGGGCAATGAGGAAAGTATATGGTACTAAAATAGTAATAAAGGCAAAATGCCAAATAATAAGAATACCAAACCAAATTAGAAAAATAGACTAAAATTTACTAAACAAAATGACACCAAAATGACAAAAATCCAATACGGGAAAACTCGATTTATGATTTTTTTTAGAGTTTTAAATAGAAATTGCACTAAAAAGCACAAAGTGCCAATGATAGACTGGGACCTCGGTGCAATTTGGAGCCTGCCACGATGGAGTGCGGGTCAGAAACAGCTACAAAGTTTACGTCCGTTAAATATTACCTTCTGTCTTAATCTTTTAAGTCCTAAACCATCTCTGCAGTGCACTTCTAAAGTCCCAGGATCTCCGGGGAGGCAATTAGAGACTCACAGGGCCTCAGGCAGAGGCAAGCAGCAGGGACCAGTCCAGGTTCAGTCTCCTCTGGTCAGCTATGTACTTGCAGGAAAAGGTCTCTCGCAGCTTGTTGTCTCCCTGTAGCCACACAGGAGGTTAGCCAACTGACTCTTGGAGTCAATTTCTTTGTCCTGGGTAGAAAAGGGAACTGGCCAGAACTTCTGGGCTCCTCTGAGGTCACAGACAGCAGGTGCAGGTTCTGATTTTCTGCAGTTCCAAAAAGTGTTTTGAAGTGGGTCCCTGGAGGCTTCCACATTTATGCCTGTCAACAGCTAGAGTGTAGGGGTGACTCCTGGCTCCTTCCTAACCAATGGGGTAAAAGTTCCCAGGCCCTGACTTACCCACTTTTACAGCAGTTCCTGTTTACCTTACTGCAGACAGGCCCCAAATACCATAGATCAGGGTATTTTAAAGATGGCAAAAATCTTCGACTACACTAAACCTAGCTCTGACGGCTGGGTGTGTGTGTGTGGGGAGTATATTGTGGTAATCCTAGTGTCCTCCCACATCTAACTCTAAAATCCAATTTGAGGCAGGCACTGTATCCTCTTGTTTTTATTATGTTTTATTTAGTTAGGGTGGTCATAAGTTGACCCCATACATTAATTCCATTATCTCCTTAAAGAGAGAAACAGAAACTCAAATCAATAATGTCATGCAAAATGTCCCATACATAGCATATTTCTGAAACAACTGTAACCAGGTCTGATTTAATCACTCAAACCTCTTATTCTCATATGGTTTTTGAATAGCTGATTATATCTCGAAGATTGGCACTTAAGTATCCTCCGGTCACTAAAGGATGAGTTTTATTAATCCATTCTCGTGCAATACATAATTGTGCAGCAAAATATCTGTTATTGCCAGCCTGTAAATATTGACATTCAAATGGTCCCCAACATAATATTCATTGTAGTTAGTGACAAATAGACAGGTACTGTACCCACAACAAATCCAGAGGCTGAAGTCTGGTAGGACAAAAGCAGGGTCCTTCAGCAACCAGACAGTGGATGCACAATAATTGTCTTAGCTTCCTGTTCTCTCCCTTTCGTGTTCCCCAAGTGTTACGTGTGGCTCAACAGACCTGCCAAGTAGGATTAGACACTGTGCTGCCAAAAGGACCCCACAGCACCCACCATACATATTCTGTAGAGTTCAAGGTAGTCATCTGTGCCCATTCAGGTCAGGCTATTGTTTGCTCTTGCGTACCTATTTAAGTTTGAGCACAGGCTGTGGGCTGGCAGAGGCTTGTGATAATTAGCTTTCTGAAAGTTCAGACAGGTAAAGGGTAACTTTCTAAAAGTTACTTTTCCTTAATATTTATTAAAAATACTACTTCTTCCTTGAATTGGGATGTTTAATAGCTATTAAAATAGTGTTAAAACTATTTTTAGCAGGTCCTTTTCCTGAGTTAGCAGTATCAGTATTTTAATCTGCACTCTGGTTTTCTACATAGGACAGTGAGCCCTGCCACAGTGAAAATGCCTTTTTGGGCCTGGTCACTGTAGGAACCTGGCAATATTACTTTTCTTCGTGTCCCACTTGTAGCTACTCCGCACCCTACTTTGTGGGTTGCAAGGTTTATATAGGGGTGACTCGTTAGTATTTAAAAGGTAGGTTTTTAATAGTCAAAAAGTGTTATTTTGATGGGTTGCACTGCAGAGTTACAATACAACAGTCAGGCTGCAAGGAGTAGGCCTGTGCGCCCATATTTGCACTGCAGTTTTAGCGGATGGCACAATAGGTGCTGCAGTCCACTAGTGGCATTCAAGTTTGAGGCCCTGAGTGTGCTTTTTACACCATATCCTAGGGACTTACAGGGAAGTTAAATGTTCCAGTCATGAATAAGCCAATTTGTCCATGGTTGAAAAAGGGAGCATAGACACTTTACTACTAGTTAGCAGGGGTAAAGTGCACAGAATTCTAAAGCTAGCAAAAATATGGGGTCTAAAAGGCTAAAATTATGAGATGACTATGCATAAAAGGCGGATTACCTACACTCTGCAACTGCTGTACCAGAGAACATTCCATCCTAAAGACTCAATTAAATCATTCTACGCCCCCATTTCCTTCTGGCTGATAAATGGATGTGGTTTATGTACAATTCAGTTTCTTTTTACAAAATTGTGGAAGATTTCAGATTTCTAAAAAAGTAGTGTGACGCGCTGTTGCTCATGAGACACACTGGCAACCCCTCACTTAGTTAAACTTTATCCATGAATGTAATTATGGTTTCAGAATTTGCTTTCTGAACAATGCCAACTTCTGGCCGTTTGGAAAAATGATCAGTCATCACAATCCCATCTTTAGTCTCCCCACTATCCTCTTGTATCCCATCACATCCAAACTTATTCTTTGCCAAGGCATATTGGGTCTTTGTGTGGGGCATTGGGGAGGACAAAACGTTACCTGCGTTTTGTCAGAATTGTTGCATTCAACACAATCACAGATTTTCGTTTCTATGTCTGTCAAGACGCGGCCATAAATGCAGTTTCTTCACCCTTCGCTTAGTCTTTAGAATGCTAAAGTGTCCCTCGTGGCATATATAGCAACATTCCAACCTAAAGGCTATAAAATAGAATATAAAATATCGAATATTATAAAATAGAATGCATTTACACCTTGGTAACGGTGGCCCCCCAAGTACATTTAAAGCACAACACAACAGAGCTCGCAATTAATTACATCTCTTGATTTTGTTGTTGTTATTATAACTTTATTGAAAATTCAATTCTTATAACTCCTAGCAGGGAGTATTCATAACTGGGAAATGTTAGCTTTACCTTTCCTAGGACTTGCCAGCGAGTGAGTGATGCCTTTAATGTGGTTGTGTGTGACAAGGGCTAATTACTAGAATGGATTCTCTTTTGACCCTGGCTGCATCGTTTTTAATTTCCTTACTCTGTAGATTTAGGTCTGTGCAAACTTTCAGATGTTCACCTCCACCATTTCAGGAAGGTTTTATTTTAACATTGTTATCCTTATCAACTTAAAAAGTTCGCTAAGTTAAAAAAAAAACAAAAAAAAACAGCCGAACGTCAACTTAAAGTATTTAATGGGGAAATACTCAGGAAAAAAATCCTTCACTTAGTGGACCGTTTTCCAGTAACCTACTTCTTTGGTAGACCATTTTTAAGCTTGCAGAACAGTTCTTTGCAGCCAGTGTCTTGGAAATCAGAAGCTGCCTATGACAAGCGGGACTGAAATGTGAAGTATGCGAAACTTATAGGTTTAAAGCATAAAATGTTCCCAGCTCCATATAGAACTAATTTAAGCATCGTTATACCAAAACTCCCTATGTCAGCAGATATTGCAATTACTTGTTCTACTTTAGGGACATGTGGAGGGTTACCTATTGCCCCATACTCATATACTGGACCCAAATGCCGAACACTGCCCAAGCTCAGATTGTTCCGTTGTATGATCTTCTATCATAACTGATGATTATATTTCCCTTAGCTAGTACTCCTATATTTGTACGTATTCATACCCCAACTCCACACCTTATTAAGGGTGGGTGGGGCTGATGATAGTAGCACGGTTGCCTGCTGGTCTAGGGCAGTGATAAAATATTAGCACACATCAAGCTTTTGATGTTTGCCTCACTGGTGGCATGCGTCGCCTTCCATATGCCAGATCCCTAACCCCTCCCACCCCGCAAGTATGAAGAAGGGATTGTGGGATGTGGCATATTACAGTGCTGCTGATAACACATTCTCTGAACTGCATACAAAGCAGCAAGAGGCTTTGGGGCGCCTGTCCACAAGTATTCTCTTATGTGCTGGCTTTTGATGCTGGTGATAATGCAGACCCCAGCATTCATTCATCGAATGCCGACCGAAACCTGTCGGGATGCTCAGTGTTTCACGTGACAAGATCAACTAGACCTACTATATCTCACCTACTGGGATCTGCGGTGTATGTTGCATTTTAAATCTCCCTGTACTCCATTTGATTTATTATTTCTGCGTATGTTACATGAAAAAAGTTTTACAAAAATGTTTTAAAAGCATAAAGTGACCCCTCTCTGCTCCATTTGAACCTCCAGGAATCAAACCGGTCTTGATTCCTGGAGGTTCAAATGGAGCAGAGAGGGGTCACTTTATGCTTTCAAAACATTTTTTTAAAACTTTTTTCATGTAACACACGCAGAAATAATAAATCCAGTGGAGTACAGGGAGATTTAAAAAGCAACATACACCGTCCTTCTGCCCTTTTTATTTATTTTTGCTGCTGTAACTGACTGCTGCCCCAAGTACTGGTGAGACTAATCTAGAAGCCGTGACGTTGGAAGTGTTATTGCATAGGTGGGAGTGTATTATTTGGCAAAAAAATGGATGTCTATGGCATGCTGGTTAAAGCCTGAAACGGGACACCCGTGGCTTTGATTTTTGTTGTGGAGTTGATCTAGTGATTATAAGAGATAGGTCAGCTAGAGTGTACTTGCTGATGGCATTGTTGCTGGAACAATTTTCAGAGTTGGGGGTGTCTGTATCCATGTTACATCACTGAAGTCATAGGGAGGGATTCCGAAAAACCCAATCCTCGCACAAGTAAAGCAAATGAGCAACACCTATTCAGCAGGAGAGTGGCAAGGGTGTGATGTAGCTGGTGGTGCATTTTGGAGCATACTGTTGCAAATATATTACTAAAGCTTGAGGTGGTAGTCACTGTCATATACCAGCAGTACATTTTTTATTGAAATGGCCACAAAATTCGCTCTGACATGCAGTTTTAGTGATAAAACTATATAGTGTGCAAATGATGTGTGAAAATTAAACTGCTCCTCTTTTATGTACACTGTTGAGCAGTGCTTAATTTGATCCGGTGGTTTGTGGCGTTCAGCACCGACACTTATTTGTCAACACCAGCGCTTGTGACAGTCTGCCACAAGGTGGCGCTGTCTGGCTAATTTACAGATGACCACAGCAACAGTTAATATTTCATTCAATATAAATTGAAAATGACTATGACCTGCCGCCCAAGCCATTCTTATAGCTTTGGGGGCCTAGAATAGTCCGAACTATCACACTTGTAGGAGTGTGATGGTTAGTAGTTGTGTTGTTACTATCATGGGCAGCATGGCAGGGGCAATGTGTGGTGCAAACTGCAGTGGTCTCCTGCTGATCCCTGTCATGTATTATATATATATATATATTTTTTTTTTACAAATTAATCACTGCTGTTGAAGCTGAGCCAGTGATGTCATTTGACGCAGTAAGGTGCGCTGTGCCAATTGACATAGGAAACTTGTGGCATTTGGCACTCTCGAACATTACTTGCATATTTTGCTCAATAAATGTTTTTCTTATCTGACCCAGGGTGTGGCCGGTTTCCATACCTCTCAACTCATCCGCCCTGTGGGGTCTTACCCCGTCACCTGCTAGCCTCCCTTCTTAGGGTGTCCAGGCACCCCAGATTTGCCAGGACAGTCCAGTTTTTTCACCAGCTGTCCCTGCAGATTTCGGCAAATTTGGCTTATGTCCCGTTTTTTTAGAAAGGGTCGACTGAAAACAGTGAGAGGCACTTTTTTAGCTGTTCTAAAGCTGTGCTAGTTAGCAGCTGTTATAAATAAGCAATTTAATTAACGGGTATGATGCTGGTTTTAAAAATGACATTTTATTTATTTTCTTAGTGCTATTGTGTTCCTATTTTGATGAGAGCTGTCATTCTGCGCCGCTCTGTTGATGTAAAATTGTAGTCCTTCTACTTTTGCAAAATGTCCCGGTTTTTGGTTCTCAAGATCTGGTCACTCTATCCCTTCTCCATGCTCCTTGTGGTGGGTGCAATACTGTCCGGTAACGAACGGCAGCGGTTCTTAACAAGATGCATACAATATAATCTTTTACATCGCGTTTCATGCTAGCCATTTCTCAGTTCACGTGGTGGACGGAAGGCTAAGTGGGCCTGGCAGCCATTTCCACAATGAACTGCCAATTGACGTTTTGGTCCTGGCTCAAGCGTTCAGCTCGCTGAGTTATTCCTCGTCTGCTGGCCACAGTTTAACAGCTGGGAGAAGAGTGAAGTATGACGGAACCATGTATAAAATTAACTCTGTTTTGTTAATAGAGGCATGCACTTAAATCATTGTTTATCCAGTGTTTTTTTTTTTAAGAATAACTTTATTGGTATTTTCTTTGTCCACATGATGATCACCGACAATGATGTAATTATACAATATATGAAATGGTATTGACCATTATGAGCTACATTATGTATGTTCTATGAAAGAAGAAATCCAGTGTGTTTTAAACATGAGATTCAAGTATGTGGCTTGAATAAACATACCAACATCGAGTCTCGCCTGCCAGGCTGTTACAAAAGGTTGAGAGGTGCGTTGTGCTCTTTGTGTAGGCCTCTTCCATCAGGAGAATGACATCATGCTATCAGTGTTCTAGAAGTAAGAGCTGTTCCAATGTACACCCAGCAATTAATATCTCCTATGGTACCTTCCTCATAGTACAAAAGGGCATGACAGATCTTCATAGGTATCAGTAGGGGCTATAAAAATGTAAACACAAGTTTCCTTCTATTTAGAAAATCTCTATTCACACCCTAGTTGTCACATGTTTAATGTTCATTTTTCATGGGCCTCTGAAAGGACGGAAAAATATGATAGGACCACTGGAATGATGCAATTTTGTGACTGCGGCGTTTCCTGCATATTTATGGATTTGGTGCGATTTCTACCTAATCCATCATCTGCTGCATAATCTGCAGATTTCAACACAAAAACAAAAGTAATTCTAGCTCAAACGAATAAAAACTTTCTCAAAACTCAGCGGCACATAGTGCCAACCCTGTGGTCACCGTTCTGTTACTTACTGCTGTGTTTTTGTGTTCTACTGATACAAACTAGTAGAGACCTTAGCCCAGTCAGTGTTAAAATTTAAAAATGACAATAAGGGAGCAATGGTATCACAAAACGTGCTGCATTCAATGCATAATTTGCCTTTTCTTTACACTTAATTTAGTCAACTCTCACCCTCCATCTTCAACACCTCCATCGACACAGTCACTTTCCCAGAAGCCTGGCAACAAGCAGCTGCCAACGCCCTTCTGAGGATGCCCTGTGCAGACTCAGCCAAACTCATGAACTTCATACTGCTCTCCCTCCCACCATACCTGTCCAATAGCATAGAAAAATGCCACCAATACATGTCTGGCGTGTGAGAAGTTGGCCTGGTATATGCTGTCCACTAATTATAGTGGGCACCTTGCACCAGTCCAAACAACCCCTTATTGGAGATAGGTTAAAGACAACCTTTATTGAAAGCTATCCTAGTGGTAGCTATGGAGAGCAGCCTTCAGGCTAAGTCTTGAAGGAATGTAAAACAACTTGTTTTACCAGTCTATAATCTCTTGAGTGACCAAATGAAAGAGGACCACACCAGGTATATATTCAAAATATATGTATTTATTGCTAAACACACCCCTCTAGTCTCTTTATGAGGCTAGAGTTCGAAGTACATAAGTTATAAGTTAGTTATCAACAGTAATAGCACAAATACACGTTTGAGCCCTAGGGGCGTACCAAACCATATACCAATAAAGTGGTATAAGAACCACGACTGAGCTAGACACAAGGCCTAGAGCCTGTAGAAGTGCTTGGCCCTCAAGGAACCACGGGGGACGCGTGCAGTGTGAGAACACAGCCACGAGCCGCCGTTGACTTCTATGGGGAATGTCGCAGTTGGAGTTTTAAAGAAAAAGGACACTTAGAGGAGGACTTGGAGCAAACCCCTTTAGAACTAGGTTGTTCTAGAGTCTATACCCACGGGAGCACCGGAGTACTCGAGTTACCTCACCCAGGGAAGCCGGGTGCATAGGTGTCTTTCGGGGTCGGGTTTCGTCGTAGTTTTCAATGGCGATCTGCTGCAAAGTGCTGCTGGCGACCAAGTCGAAAGTGTTCGGGTGGATCCAAAGGTGGATCGAAGATCTGAAGAACCTGAAAGCAGAGGGGACAGAGTCTGGGTCACTAGCCAGTGACCAGGAAGGCGATGAGCAGATGCCCACCGATGTCGGGTGCTTCAGGTAGGTTGACGGTCGACTTGACTCTTCAGCCACAAGGTCCAGGAGGCGTCGACGACAACCAGGAGCTGGATTCGAGCTGTCCCACGACGTCTGTCGATTGCAGGGGTGTCGGCGACCGGATTGGACCCAACAAGCCTTGGCAACGGCAAGTCACGTGGAAATAGAAGAAGGACGGTGGTACAGACCAGCAAGGTCTGAGGGACTCACCCAGCGAGGGTAAGTCAGGGCACGTCTGGAGCAACCAGGGAAGCCCAAGCAGAAGAAGAGTTGCCTTCGGGAGGGCCCACTAGCCAACGGACTAGCGACCGCGAAGGAGCCTCGAGTGGACGCACTTAGAGCTGGCTCACAGGACCATCGTGGAGTGGAGGCCAGTGATCTTCGGTGCAGTCGGTGCTGGAGGCGGGGGCTACTCTGAGCCCAAAGCACAACTTCGTGGGAGATCAGGAAGAGGATGCACTTGCAAATGTGCTCGGTGTCCAGGGGTCACGGTTCCACGTTACCCACGACAGCTACGGGCCTCAGCTTTGCTGGGGACTCAGGGCAGCCTCGGGGAAGTCTGGAAATCCACCTCTGGTGATGCAAAGACTTCGGCGTCCGGCGGGAGCTCCAGCGATGCAGACCGGACAATTGCTTCTTAGGTGCCTGCCAAGCAGGGGAGTCACTCCTTGACCCCAGGGGAGATTCTTCAGTCCTCTAATCTTAAAGTAGAGCGTCGAAGGTCCAGGATTCTGTATCAGAGTTTCGTCCAGGTAAATCTAAAGTCCTAAGGACTGGGGTCCCATACTTCTACTAAGTTAGGGGGTTGGACATACTCTGGGGACCCACCTATGGGAGGGTCAGGGAAGAGGGGTGGTTATACCCATTCCCTTTGTCCAGTTTCGCGCCAGAGCAGGGGCAGGTAGGCCCTGCAACCGGTTTGAACTGGCATATGCACAGGGACACCAAATGTGCCCCCAGTGCAGGACTTCAAAGCACCAGAGGGTGCTCCCGCCCAGCCCCAATACACACTATCCTGTCTGGGGAGGTGGTTACACCGCCCTTCGACAGGAAACCTATTGTCCAGGCCTCCCCTGCCGGAGTTTGTCAGCAGCAGGAGGCCAGACCCGTGTCTGTGGCAGCGGCATCCATTTTGTGATGCCAGGGCTCTGGAAAGAAGTTACCGGGTAGCCCGGTGTGTACATGTCTCTCCCTCTAGAAGGGTGGAATGCTACCCCCGCCGCCAGGACTGGCGGGGGGGGGGTAGTATTCCAAGATGTTTGACACCAAACACGACATGTTTTGGTGCAGCCAGAGTCCAAAGTTAGCATTGTACCGCGAGGCTATAATGCACTTAAGAGTATATGGTCAGGCTGTACCACAAACAGCATCAGAGGAGGGACTCCGAACGCTGTAGAGGGGCTCTGCTCATGCAGGGACATCCTCTCACATAAAAACTAAGCACTCTGCCTTCAGGATTGGTAAGGCCTGCCATAGGAGTGACTTATAGGTTTATATGTGTGTACATATGTAGTGAGATAGGTAACCTATATCACAGTAAGGGGTGCATGCACCACCTTACCCAGGCTGCAGTAGCAGACCTGTGGTGTCATTTTGGATGGCCTTCCAGCCCCTGGTAGGTCTCTGAGGTACCTATGCCCTGGGTACATAGTATACCATATACTAGGGACTTATAAGGGCACTCCAGATTCCAATCAGAGATGTGCCTAAGGCACATGGAGACCATTTTAGAGAGGAAGCAGCTAGGCTGGGGTTCTGATTAGCAGGGCCCCAGCCAGACTAAAGTCGAAAAACAGTGGAGCATCAGCATAAAGTGGGGGTACCCATGTGAAGCAGATCCTACTCTCCTACATGGCGTACCACCAGCTCCTCGAAGCCATGCAATCAAGTTTTAGGCTAAACCACAGTACAGAAACAGCCCTTACCTCAGTGACAGATGACATTCGGATGATCCTTGACAGAAGATAATTTGCAACCCTCCTCCTTCTCGACCTCTATGCAGACTTAGACACAGTCTCTCATCCAGTACTGACCAGACAATTTCAGGAGGCTGGCATCCAAGGCCCGCCCTCAATTCAATCTGCACCTTTCTTACAGGAAGAACACAGTCAACATGACGCCATACTCCTCAGAAGTCTGGAAACCCATTGGCAGAGTTCCACTGGGTTCCTCGCTCATCCTGATTGTTTTAAATATCTACATGACTCTGCTGGTGGACGCCGGTAAGAAAGTGCCCCGTATTGCATGGTTGCCCCCCCGCTTTTTGCCTGATTCTGATGCACTGACTGAGTGTGCACTGGATCCCTGCTAATCGGGTTCCCAGTGCCTGTATTCTTTCCCAAAGTGTACTTTTGTTTCCACAATTGGCACACCTCTAGAACACATATAAGCCCCTTGTAAAAGGTACCACTGGTACCAAAGGCCTTGTGATCAGAGAGGGTCTGTAAGGGCTGCAGCATGTACTGTGCAACCCTCCGAGACCCCTCACCAAACACATACACACTGCCATTGCAGACTGTGTTTAGGTGCAGCTAAAACTGAACAGCCGACATGGCACACATCCCTGTGTATGCAGTTACTGGGGGTAGCAGGATGCACACCGTAGTTTTCTCCGTATTTTCAATTTTATTCCGTACTATTCCACTTTCGCGTGCCGACTGGACACGTGCCTCACCTCAAAGCACGTTTCAGTAATTCAAAACATTTGCAACGACAAGGCGCTCCAATGCCAATCGCACAGCAATAAGACATTCTCACAAACTCTTCTTACTCAAAAATTCTTCATTTTATTCCATGATATCCTTCTTTCAACAAACTTTACTGTTCACGGTAAGACTGGCAGTTGTCCCAATTTTTTCAAATGAAGCAATTATGCCCATCCGGGCCTTTTACTGCGTCACGTGGGATAACACAATTCATGTTAGGCAGCAAAAATGTTTTAAATGATAATGTCCCAATGCATTTCAGGCTTTGATTTGCGCTTCGTCAGGGGTAGCTGTTAAATTAAAACGAAACCTCTATTAGTCTTACATATCAAAGCACTGTAATGTTGTACACAAATGCATACATTCATTCAATAACATTTACCTGTGGTAGTTCATGTGCATGTAATTAAACCTTTTCCAACCCATTTTTCAATACGTGAATCAACACCCCAATTCAACAATTCCAATACCTCATTCCTAAACATAAACTATAAAACACCCATGTCTAGTATTCCCTGAACGCGGCGACCTCCCCCACATCCATCCTCGATCTAAAACCTGCCATACAAAACCGCGTTATCAAGCGAATCCTCAACCGTATAATGTGCTCTCTTCCCGCTGTGTCCCTGCATAAAACTTGTTCCTCAATCCTATCACTCAAGTAGATTTCTTGTACCCCCAGTCACTTGCACTCTCTGCCGGACTCTATAACCTCTCCCAAGCTCATTCCAAACCGCATACCTGCTCTTGCTCCAACGTGGATTCTGAACGATATCCACCATTCCTTTCTTCATAACCAATTCAACTAGCGGATACTCGAACACCTGTCTCCTCCCCTTCCTCACTATTTAAACTCTTCCCTCTACCTGACTCCCTCATCTCACCCAATCATAATTGTCTTCAACTCCCTTCCCTAAGAACTCCATATCCCACATCCCCCGTGCCTCTAATTACTAACCCCTCCCTCGTGCTCCCAATTTTCTCTATACCTCTGGTGCAGAAAGTGCCATCAATTAATTTGAGTTACCTACATCTCAAATTTACAAAAAACTACGTAACCCACAATCCCTGATGTGAGCTGTCCACCTGTTTATCTCAAAGTCTACCCCGGTAATCCAACTTCCTGATTAAAGTGAAATCTCGTGCATGAACTGCTCAGTTTGTACATATGCCGATTAACATCACCAAAACAAATAAATGAAGATGAAATATATGCGTTTTGCTCAAATGTCTTTCAACCACAGACCCAAGAGGACCGTCCAGAAATCGCTGTTGTAGAAGAGTTTGTGAGAATGTCTTATTGCTGTGCGATTGGCATTGGAACACATCCCTGTGTGCCATGCATACAAACCACTACCTGTGGCATAGTTAAGTCACCCCACTAGCAGGCCTCACAGCCCTAAGTCAGGGTGCACTATACCACAGGTGAGGGCATAGCTGCATTAGCAATATGCCCCTCCAGTGTCTAAGTCCATTCTTAGACATTTTAAGTGCAGTAAAGTCATATTGAGTTCATGGGCTGGGACTTTGTCATTATGAACTCCACAGCTCCATGATGGCTTTACGGAATGCTAGGAAGTTTGATATCAAACTTCTCAGCATAATAAACCCACTCTGATTTATTGTAAAATGCATTCAGACGGCATCTTAGAGATGCCCCTTGAAAAACGACCAACTCTGTGGTGTGCACCTGACTGGTCTGCCTCAGCCTGCTGCTTTCAGATTCTGACCCACTGAGGTGGGAGCCTGTGCTCTCGTCGGTCAGGAACAAAGCCTGCTTAGGGTGGACGTGCTTCTCACCTACCCCCAAGCAGGATCAGCATTCAGGGCGGTGATCCTCAAAGGCTTCCTTCCCTTTGTTATGCTAGCCATAGCCTCTCCACCTAGTGGGGATGCCTGCCCCCTGACCAAGCCCCACTTTTGGCAGCAAGGCCGGCGGGAAAATTAGTAAGCAGGAGAGGTGTGTCCCTTCTCAGCCAGGACCACCCCTAAAGTGTCCCGAGCTGAAGTGACCCCCTCTTTAGAAAATCCTCCATGTTGGGTGGAAGGATTTTAGGCAATAGGATTACGGGATGCCCCCTCCCCAAAGGGAGGGGACATACAAAGGGTGTAGTCACCCTAAAGGTAGGTAGCCCATTAGCTACTCCCTGCCAGTACCTGTAACTCCTCTAAATTGAGTATTTAGGGGCACCCTGAACCTTGAACCTCAGATTCCTGGCGACCTAAAGAAGGACTGAAGAGCCGTGTAGCAGTGAAGACTCCAGATGACAACTGACTTGGCCCCAGCCCTACTGGCCTGTCTGCAGCCCTCGAAGAAACCTGCTCAAAGAAGCGACTCTTCCTACAGTCCCAGCGACGTCCACAACCTAGGGAGGGTTGCCTGCCTTCCCTAAAGACCAAGAGCTCTCTAGGACAGAGGCCCTGCCCACAAATAAACCTCCACCAAGGACTCTCTTGCCTTCTGGATACGCGAGTCCTGCCCACTCTGCACCTGACGCCCACGGCCCAAGTCTGAGTGGCCCACTGGTCCAGTGAAGTCTCCCCAGCAATCCAGATCTCGAAACCATCGGTGGCTGACCTCTCCTGGACTCCACAAAGAAGCCTGCAGCCTCAGCACGAAGGGTCACCCTGACCGCGACCGGCTCCAGTAAAGATTTCCCGACATCTAAAGGCACCCCTGCATCCTCAGTCCCTCGACATCCCATCTTACCTGCCCAGTCATTGGTCACCTTTGTCCAGCCTCCTAGTCCAAGCCTGCAGCCTCTTTGTGAAATTGAGTTCCCCCATTTGCTTGCATCGGGCGCCCAAAGCTGTCTGTTCCCTGCACCCCGCTGCCCCTGTGCCGTGCTGCCTTGTAGTCCCCCTGTGTTTGCGCAAACCCCCAGTCTCCATAGACTAACATTGGGCTCCGGGCAATACCTTTGACCTCTACACCCAGCCGCCCTTGTGGCGCTGGTGGTGCAGATTAGGTGCCCACTTGAACCTTGCCCTGTGATGGTCCAAACCCTCGAAGACTCGGTTTGTAAGTCGTGTACTTACCTGTTAATGTGCATAATTGTTTTCCTTCCATAGGATTACATTGTATTTTCTTGCTATTTGCACTAAGTGTCTATTTTCTGCATTACTAAGTATTGCTACTGTTGATTGACACCACAAAGTATTTCTAATAATATTGTAAAGTATTCCTATTGTAATTTGCAAAACATTCCTATTGTACCTAAAGGTTTTGCTATTTTTAAACTGATCTGACCTGCAACGGAGTTCTTGGTTCTGAAATAAAAGTAACAAAGTAATATTTATATACAAACATTGAACTTGGAGTTAGTCATTGAGTGTGTACCTCATTTCTTGACTGTGTGTACAACAAATGCTTAACACAACCCTCTGATAAGCCTAACTGCCTGACCACACTACCACAAAAGAGAGCATTAGTATTCTCTACTTAAACCTCTGTAAATCCTCTGGGGATCCACTGGACTCTGTGCACACTATACCTTACTTTGGTATAGTATATACAGAGTCCGCTTCCTAAAACGCCATCCGCACACATATTGACCTACTCATCTGTTCCTACAACACACAACTAATACTGTCCCTCTGAGACAGAACACCCAACACTAGAAACAATTTCAACTTGTGCATGACCGGAGTGGCCATGTGCATGAAATCAACTGCCTCAAAATGAACACGGACAAGGCTGAAGTGGTGATCTTTGGAAAAGATACCTTGCCATGGCACTCCGCCTGGTGGCCTAGGGGTTTTGGGCCCACCACAGCACACACACACTCTGGATCATCATCGACCGCAAGCTGGACACATGTTGGAGTGGACATCACTCAGATAAATGCCGTTGCCACAATCTGCTTCAATACTGAGGATGCTGAAAAAGATTTTCAAGTGGCTACCTAACCACTCCAGGAAAGCCATCACCCAAGCCCTCATCAGCAGATTGGATACAGGAACACCCTCTACATGCTAATCACCAACTGTGAGAAGCTGGCCTGGTATATGATGTACACTTATGCAAGTGGAGACCTTGCACCAGTCCAGACAACCCTTATGGTGATTTAAGAGGTCTTAGACAACCTTAGAAAGCTCTCTAAGTGGTAGCTGTGGAGATCAACCTTCAGGCTTAGTCCAGAAGGAGTGTAAAGCAGCTTGTTTTACCAGAATGCAATCTTATAGTATAGATTTAGTGGGGGAAAAAAACATAGAAGGTATTTATAAAAATATGTATTTATTATATAATACTCTCTAACACATACAAATATCTCCTACCCGGAGATATGTACAATGCACACAATACTGTAGCAAAGAAACACAGTAAATAGCACGTAATACACAGTGGACCCCAGGGGGGGGCCAAACCATATACTAAGAAAGTAGTATAAGAACCACGACTCGGGTCAAAACAATGGCGTGAGGACGTAGAAGTGCTGGGGACCCACAGAAACACCCATGGTAAGTAGATGGGGAACCCATGGAGAGCGTGTGCAGTGTGGGAACACGACCGTGTGCTCCGTACAACTCTACGTGTAAGTCGTGGTTGGATTTTTAAAGATTAAGGGCCCTTCCCAATGCATACTGAAGAAACCCTGTGGAAGACAGAAGGTTGGAGAGCTACCCCACTCGTGGATACCCTAGTACCCACGTTACCTACACCAGGGAAGCCGGGTACATACGTGTGAAATGGTGTGGGAAACCGCCGTCGAACCCAATGGAGGACTTCAGGAAAGTGCCGCTGTGGAGGAAGGAGAAAGTGTCCGGGGAATCCGAGGATGGATTCTTGATGAGAGGTACCTGCAAGCAGAGGGTACAGAGTCTGTCACTCAGGAGTGACCAGGAGACTTGAAAGACGAATGCCCTCCGATGTTGGGTGTTGCAGGATGGGTGATGATGACCTTGACTCTGCAGCTGTGAGGACCAGGCGACGCTGAGGAGGACCAGGAGCTGTGCATGAGCTGTCCCACGAAAGATGTGGAGTGCTGAGGGGTCGGTGTCTGGCGGGAGCACCAACAAGCCTTGGCAAATGCAACCAACGCAGGAATCAAAGAAGGAGCAACGTTGGGACCAGCAAGGTCCAGGGGACTCACCACAAGCAGGGGAGTCAGGGTAGGCCCGAGCAATCAGAGGAGCCCAAAGGAAACAAAGGTGTCCCTCAATTGGACCCAAAGGCCGGAGGCACTGGAGTCGCGAGAGGACCTCAAGCAGCTCACCAAAAGATGCAGGCTACAATGCACACGATGCGGTGTGGCTGAAGATTCTGGTCACTGGAGGTGCTCAAGGTTGGGGTTACTTTGAGCCCGAAAATCTTTTTGGGAGGAAGCCAACAAGCCTTTGCAACTGCAAGTTGGACGCGGTGCACAGGGGTTCGGTTATTTCAACCCCCACGAGGGATACTGGCCTCAAACTTGGTGAGAGGGCAGGGCAGGCCTCGGGAGCTGTGGAAAACCACCACCTGTGTTGCAGAGACCACGGAGTCCGGAGGAGCTCAGGATCTGCAGACCAGTCGACTTGGTTGAGGTGCCTGCCAAATGCAGGGGAGTGACTCCTTCACTCCAAGGGAGATTTCTTCAAGTGTCTGTGATGCTTCACAGGCCTTGGAAGGTTCCTGTATGATGCACAGGCACAGACGATGAAGCAGACTGGAAGGGAGACGAAGTCAGGCCCAAACGAAGTCCAGCGAAGTTAGAGTGCCCCGAAAGTAGAAGTGGTGTCTGATCTGAATCTTATCCCACGACGAATCTAGGGACCTACACCCAGGTAAGCCCTTAAGTACCCTAGGGAAAGGGTTGGTAAGATTCAGGGGACCCTCCCAGGGGAGGGTCTGGACAGTGGGGAGATACTCCCATGTCCTTTGTCCAGTTTCGCGCCAAAGGCTCCCAGGACTGGTTTGAACTGGACTATGCACAGGGACACCAAATGTGCCCCTCATGCAGACTGAGTGGCGCTGGCAAGCGCACCCACCCGGTCCCAATACACTAAATCCTGTCTGGGAGGTGGTCACACCTCCCTGTGACAGGATGCCTATTGTTCTGCCTTCCCCTGTTCAAGCTTAGCTCAGCAGCAGGAGGGTAGAAATGTGTCTCTGGTCGGCAGCAACCATTTTGTGCTGTCCGGGTCTAGAAGGCTGGCACCGGGAACACTGAGAGCCTAACGGAGGGCTCTTCCAGTGCTTGGAATCATACCTCCCACACCGTTTACGGTGTGGGGGTATGATTCCAACATGTTTGATACCAAACATAATAGGATTCGTTGCACCCAGTTTCGAGATGGTCATCGCGTAATTACACATTGCCCCTCTATATAGTATATGGCTGCTTAACTGACAACCCGGGAGAATGGACACCGTAGGCTGCAGGGGTGTCCTGCTCATGCAGGGGCACCCTCTCACTTAGAACCAAGCACACTGCCTTCAGGATTGCAAAGGCTTGCTATAGGGGTGACTTATAGGTTTTAAGTGCAGTGACTCTAGATATAGGAAACCTATATCTTTAGTAATTGGTGCAAGCACAAACTTACACAGGCTGCAATGGCAGGTCTGTAGTTCCATTTTGAATGGTCTCCCATGGGTGGCATAATACATGCTGCAGCCCATGGGAGACCTCTGGGGTACCTATGCCCTGGGTACATGGGTACCATATACTATGGACTTATAAGGGTATCCCAGTATCCAATCTGGGGATGTACCTAGGTACTGAACATAACAATTCAGGGAGAAAGCAGATAGACTGGGGTCCTGATTAGCAGGATCCCAGTCAGACTAGTCAGTAACAGCTTAGCACCAGGCAAAAAGTGGGGGTAACCATAAAAGCAGATCCTACTTTCCTACACCAACCAACTCACAAAAAAAACTTCGGACTGTCGAGAATGCAGGAGCCAGACTGGTTCTCGGCCTCTCATGCATGTCTCATGCCACCCTACACCTAAGGGAGCTACACTGGCTCCCAATACATAAGCGTGCACAGTTCAAGCATGACCCAACATAGGTCCTGCCTACCTGAACAGTTGCGTGCAGTTCCAACAGGCGCCTCTGTTGAGCTGGACTCTTACTTTTACATGTACTATGCATATGCAAAAGCAGAGCAGGAGGCTGTGCTTTCTCATACATTGCTCCTAAAGCATGGAACAACCTCCTACACCACATTAGACCCTCCTCATCTCTTCTTGAAGACCTGGCTCTCTGAGTAAGGCCCCTCGAAGCCAGCATCTAACACAAAGATCCATGATACCCTGTAGTCACTATAAAAATCTTCATAACTGTTCTGCAGTATAATTTGGTCCTCCCATGCCATATAATTCCAGTGGCCATGAAGATATGTGAATGATTCTGCCCCAGACCTGCTCGTCTTTTAATAATGCATCACTTTTCTTTAGGCCTTCTCACAGTTCTTTCTTTTCAAGGAATAAGCCTGGCTGAGCATTCCTAATTATTGTGTGTATAATGTGGTCTACTGTATCCCACTCCAAACCACCTTCCATGAGCCAGTCTGTGATTTCTCGTCCAGGGTGCCGAGGCATAGTGAGGGAGTGTGAGGGCCGGCTACATGCTTCTGAGGGTTGTCTAAGGATTTCTCTGCACTGCATTGTGTGTCGACTGAGGCTATAGCAATGGGTAACTCGCAAGCGGCTCAGGGTAGGTCGAGTGTGTCTGCAAACGGCAGATGCACAGTAAAAGGGATATGATAAGCTGAGAGGGAGTATGTGTTCAAGTCGATTGGGTCTGAGGGTCATTTAAAGTGGACTTATGGCAAGTGGAGGATCTTAGTACTAGCTGAGGGATTCTGGCGGATGATAGTTGGTCTCTGAGGATTGTTTGAGCGGCTGCTGATTGTTTTGAGTCTGACAGAGCCTTTGAGGGTGGCTGAGAGCTGTTGTAGAATGCAGGAGGGACGGCTTCCGAAATTACCCAGCCCTTAAAGACCCAAATCAATCCTAAGGGTCCGATGGCCGGATGAGGATGGGGTTTGTTGTGTGATATGAACGCCAGTTAATGGCAGTGAGAGGCGGCAGAGAGTATCGGTGGTGGCAAGCTGAGGGCCATTTTAAAAGCAGCCTGAGGGTGGATTAGAGCAGCCAGTAGCCTCAAAGGGGCCAGTTGAGGGCTAGTAGCAGTCCTCTAGGGCTGGATGGCCTGCAGGGGGGCTCTGAGGAATGCCATCTGTTCCAGGGGTTGACTGAGACCACCGCAGCATACCTCTGCCTTAGCCCTCCGAGCAGGTCTCCAAACCCACAGTTTCTCCTCTTTACTTAATTTGTCCAAGATGATGCCAGAAATGGCGCCCACCCTTTCATTTAAACAGTGTCAGTAAAAACAGGACTTCGTAGCAAACACCTCCCCCTTTACTCCAGCCTGCATATAGTGGAATCGACAATTGGTGCTTTGGCCCCCATAACTGGTTTTCTGCTGTCCTTATACACTGGGTATGTGTGTGAGGTAAGTTATCGTTGTTACTGGCTGTGCTGCACTGCTTTTGTGTGCGTGAGGCTCTGCTGAACTTTTTCTGTGTTTGAGAGAAAGGTTTTCCTGCTGTTGCATATGCAGGATCTGTTGTATGTGTGATAGGGAAGCATGGCCTGCTCATAACTGTGCTGTGGTTATTCGCTGTGTGTGAGAGAATCAATCTGCTGTGCCTGTTCGTTGAATGTGAGGTAATCTTGCATTGCTTTTGCCTGTGTGGCATACAGTATTAGGCAGTCTTTACATTTCATGTTTAATGGCACCACTGAAATGTTTGTCCTGATGCCTTTGACTTTATAGCCCCATACACCCCATAACGTCTAACACACTTGACGACACAATTCAACATTAACTCTCAAACGTTTTAGCAGATTGAGCTTCTTGGAGAGGTTGGACAAAAAATATGGAGCTTGGCATAAGGAAATTAGCAAACTTGGCATAAGGAAATTTGCAAGCTTGGCATCAGGAAATTTGCAAGCTTGGCATCAGGAAATTTTAATAACACTGTGTTGGGTGTATAACCTATGAAGTTGTCTGTTTCTTCCCTTTTGAGTTCAGAGTTTGGGAATATTCCCTAGACACTGACAGATTTTTCCAAGAGCACCTTCAGTGTGGGCCAAGAATTGAACTCAAGACTTCAAATCAAATCTTTTGGGTACGTGGCTGCAGTCCTGTCTGCTCTGCCTTAGTGGCAAGCTTCTTGGTGGACTTTTTGACAGTCCCTTCATATACACCTTCTGTGTGGTTTTGATATGGGAAGCTGCAAACGGCGGGGGATGCGCAGTCTGTCGATGAGCTCCAGGGATGTCCTCTGTCTCTTGGCAGAATGCTACAAATCTTGTTAATCTATTTTTTTCCATCTACCACCTTTCCCCATCCTTTTGTCTCCTCTTCCTCCATACCTTTCCCTCTCTAGGGCATCGGAAGGACACCATGCACCTCCAACGGCTATGAACTCTTTGAAGTGTCGGAAGAGCGAGACGAGGAGGTGGCTGCATTTTGCCACATGCTGGATGGGTAAGTCGGACGGCAGCCTCTGCCCTCCAGCCCCTGCCTGCTGACTTGAGAGCTCTCTTGGGGAGAGGCGGGCGGATAGGAAGATGTGCCGGGTGACCAGACATCCTGGATTTGCCAGGACAGTCTGTTTTCCAAAGACTGACTGAGCATCCTGACTCTTTTTGCTGAAATAAATATATGTCCCGATTGTTGAGAGCGAGTGGGCTGAATGCGTTAAGTGATTGGTGTTGCGCATGCTCACGTTTTCACCTCCCTCTCATCAAACCATGGACAGAAGTTCACTCATCATTAAAGAGCCATCTTCTGTGCTGCCACGGGAAATGGCCTTAACAACGCGGCCTGATCCACGTGTGCCGTTTCCCCGCAAGCCGAACCATGCTTGCGTTAGCCACGCATATGCGTGGTTAAGGCAGTGCACGGCAAGATGCTAGAATGGGCGGGCAGGAAGAGGAAGGATCGGGAGAGGATGCGGTCTGGTAAGTGAGTATGGGGCCGGGTTTTGGGGGGTGGGGTAGTTTAAAGGGCTCGAGGGGGGGGTCGGGTTGTTTATAGGGCAGGGGGCTGGGTTTTAGGGATCAGGGCAGGGGGAGGTCGGGCAGGTTTTCAGGGGTAGTGGCCAGTTTTTAGGGCTCAGGGTGGGGAAGGGATAGTTTTCAGGGCTTGGGGGCAGTTTTAGGCCTCAGGGCAGGGGGGCTGGGTCGGGGTAGTTTACAGGGGTAGGAGTCCGTTTTTAGGGCTCAAGGTCGGGGGCTGGGGTAGTTTACAGGTGTTGGGGACAGTTTTTAGGGCTCAGCGCGGGGAGGCTGGGCTCGGGTCGTTTTTAGGGCACTGGGTCAATTTCTTTTGTGCAGGGGAAAAGGGACAGTTTTCAGGGATGGGGGCAGTGGTGTGATCTTAACCACACATGTCCCTTTACCAATCATGTCTTTACCACGAAATTGCGTGGTAAAGGCATGCTTGGTAAAGACTTGATCGTGGTTGAGACCGTGTGGTTCAGGCATGCGTTGTACCATCATACAACCTGCTGCCACACCTCATTGCACAGCAGGTTATACCAGGGGTGAATTGGTGCCACATGAGTCCATCAGCCAATGTGAAGCCTGCCTCTGGCTCATTACAGCAAGGGAGAAGGAGTGTTTTGTTTTCTGAATCGTTTCACCTAGCAGAGGGTTGTGGAAATCCGTATATCCGCTCTGAGATGTTGCCCTTTTATTTTTGATTCCCTTGCGATTGGAAAATAATTCAATTCGGGGTCCCTGGTCATCTTTATGTCTCCGCCTTTATGGAAACCCATACAGAAGCTTATCCAGCCCTCTTTTTGAAAAAATTTGTTTTCGATTACTTGTAATCTTGTTTTACAATTATAATACAGGACCATGTACCCCTGGATGGAAAAGAAGGTGTACAGAATTAGTGGCTCGTGTGTGATGAGACAGCTTGTGATCTCCTGTCTTTCCTTGGCTAGGCTAGTCAAAACATTTTGAAATGGAACTAAATGCACAACCCATGAAACGCTGGTCTGCTTTTGTCTTTCTTATTGGTAGTCTTTGTAAAGGTTTGTGGGATGTGGCAGTGTAGTACTATGTCGTTCGGTGCTGTACTGTACCCCTTCAGTCGGTGTCACTCACTGATCAGGGGGCTTGTATGTCTGTGACCGCCCCAGTGTTTGGGTCTGAAAATATGGTCACCCTGCAAATGTGTGATCTGCTTCCATCTCCTGTCTGTCTGCTGTTGGGATGAAATGCGACCTGCTTCCACCCCACCAACTACCCCAGTCTGCTTTGTGGACATTAATGTGGCGGGTGCAATTTGCTCCATTTTCCTGGGTGTTCTACCTTCCTGTCCTGTGTGCCTGTTGTGATCTGCCGCATGTCTTGTGTGATCTGCGCCCCTCACGCCCCCTTCTCTTCTCATTTCCCAATGAATGGGTGGGATGTGATATGCTCCAGTTTGGTGTGTGATCTTCTCTTTTCTCAGAGTGGGTGTGATGTGATCTGCGGCATCGCCAGTGTGATCTGTCTCTCTCCTACTCTCCCACAGAGTGAGTGGCCTGTCGTCGACCCCCATTTGTGGGCGATTTGCCTCCCTGTCCTGTGGATCCACAGATTAGTTTGGGTAGAGGGGTGGTATCTGCCTCCTTTTCCTGGCGACCTGCATATGGCGGAAGGCGCCAGGTGACTGTTGGTGTGTCAGTCCGTGTGTGCATTTGCTGGTTTGGCTCCTCATCCGTGACGTAGCACGTGGCCACATGCTGACTGGCCTGAAAGGCCGGTATGATTGTCATTAGCTCTCTCTCCTTCCTTCCCTCTGTTTTCTTCCCAATTTTCTCTCTTGCCCCACCTCCATTATTTCTGCGCCAGTCGCTCTCCTTCCCCAGTTTGCTCCTCTTACCATATTTTCGCCACCATCTCATCTCCCCCACAATTTTCTCGAGCCTTATATTCCCCTAAATTCCGTCCCTTTACTAAACCCCGTCCCCTTTCCGTCCGACCCCTTATGCTTGCCTCCTGTCTATTTCACCTCCGTGCCTGTCCTTTTGCACGCGCTCTTCATTGCCTCCTCCAGTGGCGTTGCTATCTCACGCTTTCTTTTCCCGCCTGCAGGCTGCGCTCGGACCACTGCAGCAGAGACTTCACCAGCACCGGCTTCGTCTGGAGTCCGGTGAACCTGAGCTTCGAGCACCTGGGCCTCGGCGTCAGCCTGAAGGTGACCATCGTGTACGCCAGCCTCCCCGAGCCGCTCACCTTCACCTGCGACTGTAAGTGTGTCGCGCGCAAACACTGTGCACCCACAACACCAGTTTCTTCACAGGAGTAAACTGCCTTATGCTCTGGACTGGCCCATATTCACATAATAATTTCTAGAAGCAGAACCCCGTGGGAGCGCTGGGGTAGAGTCAGTCACATGTCAGCGGACCCTTGAAAGTGTCTTAAAGTCCTCTAGGCCTGGGGTCTTCGCAAACCGTGTACATCGTGTGGTTCCCCTGGGCCTCCGTGTGGTGGCGCTCCCCTTGGCCTCCATGTGGTGGCGCTCCCCTTGGCCTCCGTGTGGTGGCGCTCCCCTTGCCCTCCGTGTGGTGGTGCTCCCCTTGGCGCTCCCCTTGGCCTCCGTGTGGTGGTGCTCCCCTTGGCCTCCGTGTGGTGGTGCTCCCCTTGGCGCTCCCCTTGCCCTCCGTGTGGTGGTGCTCCCCTTGCCCTCCGCGTGGTGGTGCTCCCCTTGCCCTCCGCGTGGTGGTGCTCCCCTTGGCCTCCGCGTGGTGGTGCTCCCCCTCCGCGTGGTGGTGCTCCCCTTGGCCTCCGCGTGGCGGTGCTCCCCTTGGCCTCCGCGTGGCGGTGCTCCCCTTGGCCTCCGCGTGGCGGTGCTCCCCTTGGCCTCCGCGTGGCGGCGCTCCCCTTGGCCTCCGCGTGGCGGCGCTCCCCTTGGCCTCCGCGTGGCGGCGCTCCCCTTGGCCTCCGCGTGGCGGCGCTCCCCTTGGCCTCCGCGTGGTGGTGCTCCCCTTGGCCTCCGTGTGGTGGTGCTCCCCTTGGCCTCCTTGTGGTGGTGCTCCCCTGGGATTCTTGGCTTTGACTTGAAATCGGGACACGCGAGTTGTGTCCCGTTCGCGGCCTGTGGCGGGTGCAGCACTTCAGTGAAACCCCTCTCTCTCAGCGAGCTTGTTATGAGCTGACCACAGCGCTGCATCCCTTCCCCACCACAGGCTCTGGGCTTCACACAGGCCACAAACCCACTGTTAGGATAAATATCTGATAATGGCAGGTTTGAGGCTGCTTGTCCCTCCGCTGTGGTGCATGTGCCAAGCCACGTTTTCAACCACATGTGGAAATTGACAGTGTTTGGGAGGTCGGCCTTTGTGTTCCCCTCTCTGGGTGGAATCTTTGCTGTTTGTCTCTAGTTTTATATGTTTGCAGAAAGCCCTCCCAAATGTTTCTAATAATTGATAGGTCTTTAGGAAGAGGGAATATGAGTTGGGAAAAGGCTGTCTCTCGGCTATGGCCACCTTTTTGTCCCCATTTCTATGTCTTTATTAGCAAGCGGAGTCCTTCCTATATGTTGGTCTATCTGTCTTTCGTGTGCTATGAGCTCTGATCTACCTCTAGAGAGAAACCTGAGGGATTTAAAATGAAGCCCGGGGCATGGTCACTTTGTTAGTGTGACGCGCTGCCACCGTGTGCTTCTGGGGACCACTGTTTTTTTTAAAAAGTGCTTTTTAAAATTCGTTGAATTACCTGAATTAAGTGATTTTAAAAGTTAATAATACTTCAACCTGCATCTGCAATTTATTGAAAATACTATTGCACCTTGCACTCTACAAACAGGGAGGCAGAGTTTGGGGGGGAAACTAAGACGCTGCAAGATGTCCTCTAGGTCGGCGCTCCAGTCGTTCTTCAGCTGGCACCATAAAATGAAGCCCATCTGCGCCCGTCCATGCCCAAACGCGAGTCATCACAACTGGTAGCTCCTCAGAGACCCATCAAGGATAAATGCCTTCACTCAGTCAATTTGCATAAGGGGGAATCTCACTGTAAGAACTGCTTTATGCCTCTCCATTGCACCCATGGTCCCAAAACTGCCAGTACTGCAGTGACTAGCTGGCACATGTTTATGATCAATTGTAGATCTCTTCCACGCCATAAGTTGGACCTCTTCTCAGGAAGGAAAAACCGGATGTGGTCTTCCTGACAGAAACCTGGCTCCATGCAGTCAGGACCCGACCTCACCCAGGCCCTGCCCTCTGACTACTGCATTTGTCGGAAAGACCAAGAGAATAAGAAGGGCGGGGGCATTACCATAATACTTAAGGAAGCCTTTAGATGTCTCCAGGAACCCCTTCAACTCCTGGACTGCGAAAGCATGACATTTGCCATCTCACTTTCCCCCACTTATACCTTCTCAGGGGCACATGTTTACCAGCCCACTGGCCCGGGCAGACATTTTATCTAGGCCCTGCTCGACGTGATCATATTGGGAGATCTCAATATTCACATGGAAGAGCTGGCAAGCCCACGAGCAGCTGGAATCTTGCAAGATCTTTCTTCCATGCAGCTCTCCCAAGTGGTAACTGGTCCCACTCACAAAAAATGCCACTTGCTTAACCCTATCTTTACTAGCGACCCCCTCCTAAATGTGCGGAACCTGCTCCCCGTAATTTGGTCCAACCATTTCATGATCCCTGTGGTCCTCAGTGCTCAACTCCCACCTCCTTCCCCCAGTCCAAGCTTCTGGACAGACCGCAGCTGGTCTAAACTAGATAATGAAAAGTGGAAACGTGCTTCTAACATTACCAGTCCTGGCCTGGGCACATACCCCTCCATTAGCAAACGCCATGGTCTCTCAGTGGATCACACAATCACTTAATCAAATTATTCCCTTAAAAACTCAAACTAAATGTGCCAAAGACAAATTCGCTCCTTAGTATACCCCCCCCCCACTTACAGACACTAAAACAAGAGTGTAAAACAGGCGAAAGAAAATGGAGGAAAGACTATAGTGAAACAAGCAAATCAGACTATTGAGACACAATAAGGAAATACTATTCCAAAATCAAAACTGCTCAAGTTGCCTATTCTGATGCATAAATCAACCTTGCCGCTAACTCCCCAAGTGAAATATTCCAGGTCATCAAGGTGCTACTCGAACCCACTTCTAACGGCTCCACCCCAGAACCCTTGGAGAGGGTTGCCAGTTGGATGAACAGGTCCTGTCTCAAGTTAAACGTGGATAAGACTGAACTGATGATACTAGGAAACAATATCAATCCCCACTTGAGACTGGGCTGGCCAGACTGCCTGGGTACGCCTCCCGCCCCAAGACAATTATAAAATGTCTGGGAGTATGGCTGGACAAATCTTTGTCTGTGGAAGCCCAGGCAACAAAGCTCTCGGCCAGCTATCATAGTAATCTCAGAATGCTCCATAAAATCCTGCATTTGCTCCCTCCGCTCTCCAGAAGACTAATGGTCCAGACATTGATTCTCTTCCGCCTGGATTATGGAAACTCACTTAATCTAGGAGCTCCAAAATATGTCACCAGGAAACTCCAGTTAATACAGAATTCAGCAGCCTGGTCTCTGCTGAATATCCCCAGGCACAACTCAGCCTGACAGGCCATGGCATCCCTCCACTGGCTCCAAGTTGCTCACAGGATCAAATTGAAAGCCCTCTGCATAGCCCACAAGGCCCGTTCGGACACCGCCCCCGCCCATCTCGCAACCTCTGATTTCTTTCTACACTCCTAGTAGAATTCTTCGTTCTTCCAATGCCTGATGGGCAGTGGTCCCCAGCATTAGAAAGGTGAGGAGTGGGGAATGGTCCTTTGGCTACCATGTGGCCAAGCTATGGAACACCCTCCCCCACACACTGCGGACAATGAACTATCGTTTCGAAAACTTTTAAAAACCTGTCTATTTGAAAACATATCTAGAGTAACAAAAACGGGGAGTGAAGAGGTACAGCTAGTCATGGACTCCTCCTCCTCAGGCAACTATGAAAAAACAAGGCGAGTCCACTCAGAGTGCTCAACCTCCCAGATAAAGGTGACTAAACCCAGGCGAACCAATTGGTTACTAGCATGGGAAAACACTAGGTGTTTTAAAATAACCCTCACCCACCAAAGGTCCTTGGTGGCATGCTCATCATCGGTTCTTCCCGCCTCGCTGTGGACGGGGCGTGCTACGACCGACGAATACGTGGGAGCACTTTTGCGTGAAGTAGAGACTATGTGAATGGTGTGAGAGTGGAAGGGTCAGAAAAGTGAGTGTGTTAAAAAATACCTGGCTATGTGGAGAAAAACAAACTTTAATTGCCCGCTACAGCTGGTATTATTAAAATATGGGGAAGAGGAGGCAAGAATGCTTTAATGAGCAGTTGCCTCACTGGTCGACATGTTTCAAAAGTCTACCCCTAGACTTCCTCTTCAGGACCTAATGTTATGATCCCTGTAACCACTCTGACTAAAGTACTATGCCATTAGCCTATCAGATCTGTTTGTAATAGTGTTACAACCAAACTGCATTCAATCCGTCCTGTACCTACTTGGTAATTTTCTTAATTTGGACGGAAAAGGCAAATTCCTATTTAACCATTTTTTATGGTGTATAAATTTGCCCCATGAGCGGCACGGGAGGGGAGGAGTACTTGTAGTCACACATTCATCAAAGTATCTCTCTCACCCCAAGGAACAGTCTGCCCGTCGACGGATCCACTCATGGGGCAAATTTATACACCATAAAAAATAGTTAAATAGGAATTTGCCTTTTCCGTCCAAATTAAGAAAATTACCAAGTAGGTACAGGACGGATTGAATGCAGTTTGGTTGTAACACTATTACAAACAGATCTGATAGGCTAATGGCATAGTACTCTAGTCAGAGCGGTTACAGGGATCATAACATTAGGTCCTGAAGAGTAAGTCTAAGGTAGACTTTTGAAACATGTCGACCAGTGAGGCAACTGCTCATTAAAGCATTCTTGCCTCCTCTTTCTCCATATTTTAATAATACCAGCTGTAGCGGGCAATTAAAGTTTGTTTTTCTCCACATAGCCAGGTATTTTTTAACACACTCACTTTTCTGACCCTTCCACTCTCACACCATTCACATAGTCTCTACTTCACGCAAAAGTGCTCCCACGTATTCGTCGGTCGTAGCACGCCCCGTCCCGCAGTGGGGCGGGAAGAACCCGATGATGAAGCATGCCACCAAGGGACCTTTTGGTGGGTGAGGGTTATTTTAAAACACCTAGTGTTTTCCCATGCTAGTAACCAATTGGTTCGCCTGGGTTTAGTCACCTTTATCTGGGAGGTTGAGCACTCTAACTGAGTGGACTCTCTTTGTATTTGAAAATATACCCCTCTAGAGCACTTTGGTTCAGACTAAGTCACACTGATAGCTCTGGGATGTCCACGGGTAGCTACAAGCTCTCTAAATGATGCATAGAAAAGAATAGAATTTGTACTGTCTTCCTCCTGTGCAAGAACCTGCCTTCTCTCTTGTATGGACAGTCTCATCCTGCCTGTCCATCGAGCTTCTCTTTCCCCCATATGGTAGTTCACCATCTGCTTTCTAATTGGTGAGCTAATCTCCTTACTGGTTCCCTTTGCCACGCCCTCTCCCCGCAGTTTTGGCCGCTCCTTCTCTGTGCCTTATTTAGAGCAAGTCCACCCCTCTCGTTGGAGTCCATCAGCGTTGTCAATATTGAGCTTCAAGATGGCAGCAACCCTACTGCTGAAAGAAGAAATCTACCTGTTGAGGTAGAGTTTAACTTATTTGCTAGAGTCCTCCGAAACCCTCCTAACTATGACCAGTGGGATTCAAGGACCTGGTCATTGGCCAGTACTGCGCCTCGAAACACTGACCATGAGATACCAGGTGTCCAAGACACCCTCCAGGAAAATTTAACTGCAACCAATAGTTGATGGAATAACAGCCTACAATATTTGCCGCAGAACTCCAAGATTAGGAGTCCCAGCAGTGTTCGAGAAGGAAGGCTACTGGACACTGGTGGGCAGCGTAAAAAATATAACTAGAAGGTTAGAAACTGAAGTAACATAGAGGCTACCCTTTTTATTTGTAGCTATATCGATTTTTATCTTAGGTTTGCATTTACACCAGAAAAGTTAACCTCAACTACCTAAGATTTCACTGCTCTGCCCCACCACCGAGATCTGTAGCTCATCTGGTGTTTTGGTGAGCAAGACTTTGTCACTCCTTGTTATTCTGGCCTCCGCATTATAACCCTGGGCCAGTGACTGTGTAACCTCACACAATTAGCCTTCCATTCGAGGACCAGAAGCCTTAAGTCTTTACAGACACAGGAGTGTTTTCGGTGCTTCACAAAGCCTACCACACAGGATACAATATAACAATTGATTCCATAGGCCGGACTTCAATTCTCCTTAGGTTTTGTTCTGCTACATTGAGCCTGTTGGGGGCCAGGGCTTGTGAGTTTTAAGAGTTAAGGACATTGTTGATCACATTTGTTTACACCAAGTGCCAATAAAAAGTGTACCTCTAGCAGGAGAATGACCTTTATTGATTGGGATAATCTTTGTTTGGTCAACATCCCTCACACCACATTCTATGAGTAGGCTTTATTTAGAGGCTTTTATGGTATGCTGCGCAACAACAAGCATAACATTTCTTGGCATTGTTTTTAATGCACCACTGCAACTACTAATAGTAAGTGTAGAGGACTGAGGGAGTCTTAACTGGTGCAGTCCCAGTATTCAGAATGCAGGATCCCGATGAGAACCAACATTTCACATTTGATGGTGCTAGACGTGTTCTACAACCCCCAGAATCCGGAAAAAAGTTTGTTACTTTTGGGAATGCACATTTTCTCCCATTCTCTGTGTGTGGGATGGGAGGGTGGTTTTGTTCTTATATCTTGGTAGCCTCTTCTCTCATTCTGGGAAGGTCAACTCCTAGATGTCATTTTTTCTCTTGGTTGACGCCAGTGTAAGGGTAATGTCTACTTATACTTTCTTTCCTTCTGAAAGGTCCATTTGACATTTTTAGCCAGTGCCTATACTTAAGGGATTGGGTAATGAACAGTCTTTGTTGGTGCGCCCAGGTTTTCCCTGTATCGAAGCAGCAGGGAGCTGATGGGACCCAGCCTCTGTCCCAAGAGATAATCCTGTCCTTTTCTTCTCAGGTTCTTCCACTGTGGACCTCCTCATCTACCAGACCTTGTGTTACACCAATGACGAGCTGCATACCATCGACGTTAATGACTACGTGCTGAAGCTATGCGGCCTGGAAGAGTTCCTGCAGAAGTGAGTTTCTTACAGAGCCTGGTGGCTCATTTTAGTTTTTTTTGTAGGTAAAATATATAAAAATGTTGGTACCTGTGGAGCACAAAAGTAGCTCCGGAGCAAGTGTGTGGTTGGCAATATTCAAGATCGTATACAGTAGAGGGGTGGGGACGATTGAAGTTTGTGTACATTAAATGAGGTTGATGGTAATGAGGGAAGGTCTCTTATTGTTGGGCCTGAGTTTGGCAGAGTTGGGAAGTTCCACATAAGTGAGATGAGGTGTCCTTGAAGAGATATATCTTTAGTTCCTTTCTGAACTGCAGGACTGATGGCGTGAGTCTAATAATCAAGAGTTGTTCTTTCATGTACTCTGCTCGTAGCTTGAGAACTTTGTTCCTGACTTTTTTTGATTTCAGGTATGGCAGCTTTATGGTCTTTGGTTTTGTGTTGGCCTCATGAAGTAGTTTATTTTTCCTCAAATTAGGCAGGTGCACACGTTGATAGTCTTGTAGGTGATTCAAGAGTTCTTGAAGATGATGTGGGCATGGAGGCATGGCAATTGAAAGCATTTTTGCATGGAAGTGGTGGAAGTTGTAGCAATGGCATGGAAGTTTCTCATCAGTGGTGCCAGCGTGCAGTATGGGATAGCTGCAGATACAGGATTACCAGTGTCCAGGTGTCCGAGAACCATGGTTTGGGCGTTTATTGCTAACATCCAATTTAGAAGAGAGGCTTTTGTTCTTCATAAATGCAATAACTCAAAGTTGGTGTTCTGTGAAATGTTTTGAATGTGGCTCCTGTCAACTTCATATCAAAGTCCTTACCTGGGCTTGTCCATTGCTCGTGCAAATGAGAATGCATTTGGTTTTAGTCAGGGTGAACTAGAGGTAGGCCATTGATGTCCATGTCTGAATAAGTGCAAGGCAGACTAAGTCAATGGATGTTCTTGGTTTTTGAGGGTCTGCTGTGATTCTGTTTTATTCATGAGAAACTTCAAGAATATCCAGAAAGAGTTTGAAGGTTATGGGGAAGAGGTATGCAGGATCCTATCCGGATGAATTCATTTAGGTCTAAGAGGTTGGAGGAGCAGAGTAGAAATATAGGGTCAGCAGATCCCTTGCTTGCGGAAAGGATCAAGGCTTGATGACCCGTGGCTTTGAATGCTGTCGACCAATCCAGCAGGTCCCTGTAGTTTGTAACATCAAGGGTGTTTTTGATTACTTGGATCCTTTGCGCTTTGGTGTGAAATAGGACTGTATTCATATAAGTCGTGTTTGTTGTGGCGTTCATATTGAAGCTGGATGGCAACTGCAGTCTCTATTATATTTCTGTACAGTTTACTGGCTTGTGTATGCATAAGGATTTGAAAAGGGTGCAAGCTTGGATTTGAACACAGTTGTGTTTTTGGAGCGTGTGAATGATATCGCCTTTCTTTCCTACTAGCGGAATGTTGACATTTATTAAGTCTGTTAGTGACGCTAGCATGATATCGAGTAGAAGGGGTTGTTGACATTTCCAGTCTAGAGATAACACATCTAGCTGGGATGGGGTGCAGTGAATACTGGTGCTACATGGCATGGGGAGTGTAGGTGGTGGGAGAAATCCGATGGAGTGTGAGAGCAGGCCAGGCTGCAAGTTGTATTAAGACAGAAGTACTGAGGGTGTAAATGAAGAGGACGTGGTGCAGGGGCAGAGTCCCAGAGTTCTTGATTTGGACTTACCTGTTAAAATCTTTCGTTCTCTGTTCCTGGGGAGCTGTCTGTTTTCCTGGTCCTCAGTAGAAGCTGTGACTTTGCATGGGCATCCCTCCTGGGCTCTTTGCAGATGCCATGAGTGTCATGGCGGCGTGGATGCCTCTTTGTGGAGTTTGAAGATTTCGGAGTGCGTTTTGACACTGTCAACCCTGAAATGACCATTTCTGTTCTTTCGGGGTGCACAGCATTAATTTAAATCTGGAGGTACCCAGTTCATCCCGGTGGTTGGTTAGCTCCAGACCTCTAAATCGAGTACGCAGTGATGTGAGCAAGGGTTCCATCCTTGCTCCCATGTTTAGCATGTACATGGAGCCGCTGAGTGATGTGCCTGCCGACTCTGGTATTCGTGTCCTCCACTACGCTGATGACACCCAGCTTTCGCTAATGTTGTCATCCGTTGCCAATATCAGTCGCCTGCAGGATTGCCTTAGTGCCGTGATGGTTTAAATTTCCCTCCATTTCTTGAATTTATATCCTCTGAAAATAGAATTAGTTCCATTTACTGCTTCCACCTCCCCAACTTGAGTACACGACCAACTCCTCCCTCTGCCTGACACTTGCTCTTATGGTGAAGTCCATGCATTTCAACCTTGATCCCACTTTGGTATAAAAATACACATTTACTTGGCTCTATCCAGCTGCACAAATGTGGTACACGCTTCCTTTAAGTAATTGTTTTCGCCCAGATCTTTATTTTGTCAGATTTAGAAAGCTTTTTCCGGACTTACTTTCCTGATCAATGTAATAATAACTCCTTGATTGTTTGTTTTATTATTACATAGTTGCTTTTGTGTTTTCTTATTAGTTATTGTAGGGTAATTTATACTTTAATCATCTTCTGTGCAGTGCCCGTTTGCACTTCAGAGCTAAGTTGAGCTTAACAGTAAGCATTGTAAATAAAATTAAACATGTAATTCCAAACTCAGCTGTGAGAAAACATTCCTGCATCCGATTTCCATTTCGGTTTAATTCTCAATGAATAAGCACAGGTCACTGTGTCACAGGTTCATGCTTGAGTATCTCATTCGTAGCGTTTTGGGACTTGGAGTTATGATTTTATAATGATATGAACTGAACGACACATCCCAGAATGCAAATAAAACACCCAGACTGGATGGGCTACTCACGTGCGTGGACCTGGGAAACTCGAGCCCTCTGGTTGCCAAAAGCAAGAAGGTCAGATTTTTGAAAGCAACATTGTTCTACTACGTGAGGTTGTATCACATGTGGATAGGACAGTCGCAGTCACTCAGGGGTCTGCTATCCTGAGGCTTGTACCCATGGAGATCTGATGGCATGAGGGACACTTCTCACAGATGCAGAGAGACTGGGATCAGGCCCATCTGGGAACTAAGGATGTGAAAAGAGCAGGGGTGAATATCCCAGGAGATTCCCTTCCTTGAGCAGTGGGTATAATTAGAGTTTTCAGATGTCCTTAGAAAATGGGAAACCCCTGACCAATTATAACAAGTTTCACAAGAAGGAGGACAGAGCTGAATTGATGAATAGTACTTTGTTTAGAAATTCAAATGTATTCAATTAATCTATAGTCCTGAATTAGTGCACCATATTTCCTTATTTTGGTTTTTCTTTCTCCTTTTTCAATGCAATAGGATTCTACAGTCAGAATCACAGGATAGAGGGGACAGCCAACATGTGTTTTGCCCCTTACTTGGCACGTGATATGGGGCTTTCTCAGGGCTGTTAGTGCGAGTGATGTGTAAGGCAAACAAATTGTTTGTCACATTATATTGTGAAACCATAGATAACCCAAGACCACCTCAAATGAGTGGACAGGAAAGGACCACATAAAGGTGAAGGGAAAGTGGGGAAAGAGATGGGGAGAAAGACAAGAAAAATACATATGTCGCAAACCCAAATCACGACATACAATGTTTTTTTTATGAACAAGTTCATATATAGTTGCCCAGCAATAGTGTCATGGATAAGTAAAAACCACGTTGTTTCCATATGGAGACATATGCGGATATTTGCATATTAACGCTTATTGATAGCATACGTCTGAATGCATCGTAGTAGCACCCAGGGTTTAAAACATTACGTGGTATTATTCATTACGTTTTCATAATTTGGTTGCATGTTTAAAAAAGCAAAATACAAAGTGGTGCAAGATTTCAGTTCAATACGGAGTTCATAGAGCATCAGTTGATAGGTAGCACATCATTAGTAGAGCATATATATATATATATATATGTATATATATATGTATATATATATATATATATATATATATGTTCATAAAAGGGTAGTACATACGAGTTTCCAGATGGTGGCCAGAGTTCAATATGGAATTCGAGAGGAGTCCGTTTCATAATCAGGGTAAAATGAGTGGAAATGTATAATTCATTAGAGAAATGTATAGGTCAAAACCTGCAATTGCGCCCGTGCTGCACCCTTAAGGTCTGAAGGAGACACGTGATTGGATACCTAGTGGCATACAGTTGAGACAAAATGAGCAGATACTGGTGATCATGGAGCACCCGACCTCAAGATATTAGGGTGCATGAAAAAATGCATCACAGTTCTAGAGGGGTGTCCCCGACCCAAGGGAGCAAAGAAAAGCGGTGTAAAATATACAGTGATTGGGGCTCCCAAGTTCTTACCATTTAAAGTAATTGCTAGTGTTATCTCTGCTGTTAAGGCTGTATCATACTTGAGTTCTAAAATGGAGTAAAATTAGACTTCAAGAAAGTAAATTCCTACTTATGATACATGCCAAATGACAGGTTAATTGACCAAGGTTACCTGTTATCGATAGAATGGTCCGAACACTGATGTAAGGTCCGTTTCGGTGCAAAGCCATGTGAGGTGCCGACATCAATATAATGGCAAGATCTAGAATGCGGCCAGAAACGAAAAAATATATATAAACAATAAAGGGTGCTAAAACAAAGTCCTAGTCACTCTCGTGCACGTATCGGGGATGTTTCTCTGATAGAAAAATACCTTTGGTGGTAATTCCAAGTTTATCCAGCACAGTACGGGGAGAAGCATGGAGAGCAGCACGGTCCAGCGATGATCTGAGATGCTGCAAGGTGGAAGTGCCTCGCTAGTTGTAGCCTAGGTACTTTCGGTGTGTGGAACGCATAGTATGCGCTACTGTGAGCAGACTCTGCAAGATGCCACTGTCATATTGGGATGTGAACGCATAGTATGCGCTACTGTGAGTGAACTCGGCAAAATGCCACCACCATATTGGAATGTTTAATGAGCAGGTACATCTTAGGCTAAGTGGAGAGCAAAAAAGTATGGGGCAGCTAGCGGGCTTGAACGCTGCCGCCATATAGAAATATCTAATACTGAGGCATGGGGCATACACCCCTCATGGTGATAATGAAGGGGGAGAGGCTGTTGTGGTGTTTATATGGTGACCTCAAAGTATTATTGGCTGTACTGGCAAAAAGTGAGCCCCGTACAGCAAGGGGGCACCAACCAAATCCAAAGGAAGGTTGGGAGGGAAGCGAGGTTCCATGGTATCATGGGTGCCATAAGTTGTAGGGGTGTAGCTTGACCTGGAGTGACCGAGCAGGACGGGTCCATTGAGGTTCATGTGTCAATAAAACCATACCATGCTATTAGTATAGTCATGCTAGTATAGGGCTACGGTATGTATATGTTCAGGAATAGGCTTTGTGGTAGCGAATCCCAGAAGTAAAAGACCCACGGATAGCAAGAGAGGGCTATCACATGATGTACGCTCATATTATGGTGCTTGGTGATGTTGAGAGTACTAATCCCGAAAAGGGGAGAGGCGAAAAGGAAGGAAGTGCTTAGATCATAATTAATAACTCACAGTCCTTAGGACAGATTATGTGGATTGAAAAATATCAGGACGCAAGTTCATAGTGCTGTTCTAGAGCATCGTTAAGGTGAGCAGGGGGGAGGGGGGAATTGTATGTCTGGGTTGCAATGTGGGGGAGTTTTATTGTCTGGCTGAGTACGCCAAAAAAGTCAATATCATGTAGAGTGGCCCACCAGTGTGTTTAAAAAAAAAAAAAAAAAAAATTATTATATGTCTGTCAAAGTATACCAGAGAGCTAGATGTCTTATGTATTGGACTTCCTCCATGGGTCCCCACACTGTAACCCATATCAATTTTATTTAATGTCAGTTAGGTTAGCCTAGTCATCGTACAACCAGTAGTGCATTTCGGCCTCTTTGTTAAGGCCATTCTTGGCAGTGTGATATCTCAGAATGAATTCACATTCTCTTCTACGAAGTTTCAGTTCTCGTTTTCCACCTCCTGGTCTTTTATTTACAATTTCAATGCCTGTAAAGGAAAATGTGTTTTTATGTGGGTGTGAGTTATGAAAATGTTCTGTTAGTGTCCTGTTGAGAATTTGTTAATATTGCGGTAGTGTTCTTGTATTCAGGTGCTTAAGTGGTCATGTGGTACTCCCAATGTATGGTTGATTGCAGTGACAGAAGGTGATGTATATGATAAATTTGCTATTGCAGTCAACCCATTCAGGGATTTTGATGCGTTGGCCAGAGTTCAGTATGACTTCTTGTGCTTTGTTTAGTCCCAATTTACGGATGCTGCAATTGTGACGGGTGTGAAAGCTTGGTGGTCTTGCCAAAAAGTAGTTTTTTGTGTTACATTTGTCAACGAATTCCGAATTGCCCAACATTTGTTTTAAATTCCGTGCTCGGCGGAAACCTATTTCAGCAGATGTTTTGATGCAGTCTGAGAGGCATGGATTTGACAGGAGATAACAAAAACTTCTCGCCTGGTATGAAACGACCAGACATCTTCGCTCTACAGGAGCCAAACTCCTGACAGTGCCCAGAATCCGAACAGCGCATTGGGGCGGCCGCAGCTTTTGCTATGGTACCTCTAAACTCTGGAACACTCTTCCGACTGAGCTCAGAAGTGCGAGCTCCCTCTTCTCCTTCAGGAAGGGACTGAAAACCTGGTTGTTCCAGAACTAGACGCCCGAGCAGGTCTACTAATGTCCTCAGCGCCAAGACACCTCCGGGTATACGTGCGCTTTATAAATTTCAGTAACATTAACAATGTTTAAGAATAGTCCTTATTTTTTGTTGTCCATTATGGTAATCCGTTATGAAGCGCAAGGACTCCATGTCATCCTTAGGGGCATTGATTTTTGGTGGGAGGGTCTCTCTGCTACTGAAGCTTGAAACTTCTTTCATGATTTTCTGCAGATGCGTAGGGTGATATCCTCTGTGTTCTAAGCGGTTTAGTAGTTCTGCCCCATTCTGTAAGTAGATTTCTTCTTCACTGCAATTGTGTTTAATTTGCAGTAGTTCACCCATGGGGATGTTATCTATATTGTGTTTGGGGTGACAGCTCTGTGTGTAGGATGGCATTTGCAGCAGTGTCTTTCTGGAAAAGTTTTGTTTGGAGTTGGTTATTGTGTATGTAAATTGTCAGATCTAGAAAATCAATTTCTGTTTTGGAAAAGTTGGAAGTGGTTTTTATATTCCAAGCATTGTCCTAGAGTTTGCCCAGAAATGTTTTGAGTATGTCAACGTCTCCTTGCCATAGACGGAGATTGTTGTCTTTATAGTGACCCCAAAAGTTCATGTACGGGTGTAGTCGAAGAATTGGTCATCACAGAGCCAAAATCTTTCCACACTGCCCATGAGGATACAGGCATACGGCGGTGCAAATTTTGTGCCCATCGCCGTTCCGCGAAGTTGGTGATAGTATTTTTTGTTGAAGCTGAAAACGTTCTGTGCAAGACAGAAAGTAAGCATATCTAGTATCATCTGGTTGATTTCCAAGAAGTCAGCTGGTCTTCGGTGATACCATCTATGTTTGATCGATGTATACAGACTAACAATGTCAATGGTAACTAGAATAAAATCCTGTTCCCATCTTATATTCTGTAATTTTGTTAGGATATCCTTTGTGTAATGGATGTAGGATGGGATGTCTTTCATGAACTGCTTTAGGTATTTATCGATGTATTCGCCCATTCTGGAGCAAACTGAGTTAATTCCTGCAATGATGGGTCTTCCTGGTGGTGGAGTACTTTAAAAAAAAAAAAAAAAATTGTAGTACGTAGAATGTGAGCATGGTAGGATAGGTAATGTACAGGTAGTTCTTCTTGTCATCATTTAGAAGGTCCCGTGTGTGGCAGTCATCTAGGCGGACCTTGATTTGTGCTTATATTTACATAGTTGGATCATGATCGAGGACCTGATAGCAGTCCTTGTCAGAGAGTTGGTGTGTAGCTTCTAGGAGGTAATCATCAATGTGAAGTATTACCATATTTCCCCCTTCTCTACCTCTTTGATAATAACATTGTGACGTTGTTTTAGTGATCTGATGGCTGCACGTTCATGAGGGGGAAATTTTATGTGGCAGAAATCTTCCTTTTTTTGGTGTACTTCCTGTATTTTTGATCGATATCCGGAGAGACTGCAAGTTGGAATGCATCTGTGCTATTTTCAGGTATTAGTTGAGGGCAAAAGATGGATTTGGTCCTCATGGTTGTGGTTTTAGTGGCGCCTTTATCAATGCTTACATCTGCTGCTGTTTCCATGAGGGAGCTAGAATCTGTTGCAATTTCTGATAGATTGGTCAGAATGTTGATATCCTCGGGGTCTTGCACGGACATGGTGGTCAGGTTGGTTCTTGAATGTATAGGTGGTCATTCAGATTTGTTGTGGAAGAAAGATTTCAATTTCAGGTTGCGAGTGAATTTGTATAGATCAATTTGTGTTTTTGTTACATCCCAGGTGGCTGTTCGGCAAATAGATAACCCCATATTCAGTGTGCTTATTTCAGTTTCTGATAAAGCAGTTTTGGACAGATTGATGACGTTGAGCGGGCTTCCTTCATGTTAGTAGATTTTTTAATCTGTTTGGCAGAGAGTCTGTGGGGATTTTTGTATTTTGGACGTTTGGTGTCCGTATACCTAGCCGGTGGCGCTGAACCTCCTCGAAATAAATCACCTTGCATAGTGATGCGGTCAGTTGTAGGCTGATTTCGGGTGATTCGATGTCAGTACTAGAAATCTGATCTGGTTGGTGAGTGAGATGATCTGTTCCTGTCTTGGGTTACATATTGTTTCACAATATAATGTGACAAAAAAAATCGGTTTACCTTACACATCACTCTTACTAACAGCCTTGAGAAAGCCCCAGGCCTGCGCGCCAAGTAAGGGGCAAAACAAGTGTTGGCTGTCGCCTGTATCCTGTGATTCTGGCTGTAGAATCCTATCACATTGAAAAAGAAGAAAGAAAAACCAAAATAAAGAAATATGATGCACTAATTCAGGACTATGGATTCCTTGAATACATTTGAATTTCTTAGCAAAGTACTATTCATCAATTCAGCTCTGTCCATCTGAGAATTAGGCGCAGCTTTAGACTTCTCCATCTCAAAAATTTATTTCTGTTGCAACCTCATGATACTCATGATACCCTGAGGTGACATTGGTGCCAGTGCGCATCTAAAGAAGCGCACAGTACTGCTGTGCTGTAATGGGAAACCCGCACTAGCCTTTTCCGGAGGAATCCACGTTGTTGTGAGGACACAGCCTTTGCTTCTTTTATAGACCGAGGTATTCCAGGCTTAGTTTGTAACGCACTGGCCTTGTTCTGTGCATACAATCACTCCAGCCTTTGCCTAGAGTAGGACTAAACGCGAGTCAAAAGTGTCTGCTAAGTAAGTAAGTTGAACTAGTGAGAATAACTAAATTTCCAGTTTCTGTACTCTGAATATGCTCACATTTTTGGAGCAGTGTCCCAAATCGTGTCGAATATTCGGGCATTCTTTTCATGCCCAAAGATGCTGCTGGTGCTGATCCTGGTTGGGTGCGATAGTATCACCAGTTTCCTTTTCAGGGAGGATTGGCGCTGCAGGTGCTGCACTGCGCAGGGCTGCAGGAGTGCGTAGGAGAAGCTTCACTGAAGACACAGGGCCCTACTTGGAGAGCAGCTATGCAACATGTCAGAGTCTTCATTCCTTCTCAATAAAATGATGGTATTTCAGTCAGCCACATGAATATTGCTTGTTGTGGAGTTGGTATTAAATCTGGATGGCAACCGCATTCTCCATTACACTTCTGTACGGTGGACTGGCGTGTGGTATCTTTTCTATGTGTACAAGAAGCCTAGAGTGTTGCAGACTTTGCAATACTTGATCTGTTTGTGAGTAAACCTTACCCTTCAGTTGTCCGTTTTCTGTGTGTTATGTCATCTAGAGCTTGCACACTGCAGCTGCCACTCTTGTGACCTTACAGCCTGAAGCAATTTACAGGAAGACCTGTTTGAATGGTTGGAAAATTGTGTGGTTGTAACATGATTTATATAGGTGGGGAGCATGAGGGACTGGCATGTGTTCTGCTCAGGTTCTGGTGAATTTGACATTGCGTATGTGTGTGTGCTCATTTTTTAGGGTATGTGCGGCATTTGATAGATTGCACTTAATATAGCATTTTTCAGGCATTCCTGAATTGGTGAGCCTTCCTCTCTGGTGTACTATTCTGTCTTTTCTATCTGGTTTTAGGTTTACACTGGTTGAGAGGTGATGGTCTAGTGGCATTTTTGAGGATCAATTAAGGGTCTGAGAACACAAAGGGCAGTGCGTTTATGGCCTTCCCGAAAGGTAGATGGCTTTGTAGTTTCCTTATCTGGATGGGGAAGGAGCTCCACAGTTCACTTGCTTTGGCTGGAAATGAGTTGACTTCAAAGTCCGGTTTTGTGGAAACCTGCTACTTTAAGTTGTTAGTTTCTTGGATCGAAGGCTTCGTCTAGGGTGCTGGATCTCACATTTTTATTGATGAAATTTGGTCCTATTCCAAGTAGTGCTTGGTATTTTATGCACAGTGCTTTGAACACGATTTAGTGAGACACCGGAAGTAAATTCAGTGACACAAGGTGTCACAAGTGATGTGCACAAAGGGTTTTATGCAGGAGTAGCAGCCACTGATTTTTTTCACTCGTAATTTGCTTAATCGTAAATTTTGGGCTGCTAGGTATAGATCATTCACATAATCCAAGCAATGGTGCACAACCATATCTGTGGTTGAACTCTGTGGGGTGTGCACAGGTAGTAGTAAATCTGTTTTGGGATTAAAAGCATATTGGCTGATGACTTCACTATAGTGTCTATTAGTAGTCCCAGAATAAGATCCACATCTAGAATGATTCCTAGGCTTTTTGCTTTTTTTTTTTTGAGTGGGTGCTTGTCTTAAATCTGCAGTTCAGGGTGGGATCTCTAGTGCAGGTGGCCAGTTTCTACATCTAAGATTATCTGTTTTGCCTGGGTTAGGTTTGAGGTGGTTAGCAAACATCCAGCTTTTTATAGCAATCAAGCTTGGTGCAAACCTGGATGCCGTTGTGTTGCTGAGGTTCTTGAATATGAGGGTGGACTATATGTTATCTTCATAGTTGAAAAAGGACAGACTCGAGGGTTGATTTAATCCTGGCATAGGGCTTAGATAGCTGTTGAGACGAAGAGTTGAAGAGAGGGTTGAGCCTTGAGGGACGTGGTATCCAGTGAGTTGGGTTTCGGAGGTGTATGGGAGTAGGGAGCTGATGATTGTATCTAAAAGAGGAAAATATGTCTGAGGATTTCCTAAATTTCCCATGGCTTGCAGTCTGGTTAGTGGTGTTGGGTGGTGAACTGTATTGCATGCCACAGAAAAAAGCAGTAGAATCGGAGAGGCTACTTCATTTGAATCTCTTTTTTAGGTCTCGCCTAGCGCTGCAGCGCGAAAGCGCTGCCATCGCTTTGCGAGGCATGCAGTATACACTATAGTGGGGGAAGCTCAGTTTAAGCTCAGCCCACTCTCCGCCCATCTTTTGGATTGGCTTAGATCGTAAATGCTGCCTTCTGATTGGTTTTTAGCTTGTTAGTCTCTCCTCCTGACGGCCATATTCTGATTTGTATCCTTCCATGGCTATCAGCCCCTTTACTTTAAAAACAATTTTGTTGCCGTGGCTCACCCCCTTCCATTCGCAGTCCATGACTTCTGGGGCCAATCCCCCCCCTCCCCCCTCCCCCAAATGTCAGCAGCAGTTGCCTGGTTGTGGGCGGCAGCGCGCGTCACTTCCGCCTCGCTCGAGCCTCCCTGGAGCCCACACCTTCCTTTAAATATACATTTTACAGCAGCTGCCCGGCAGCATTGAAAGCGAAAGCGCGCGCTCACTAGGAAGTGACGTTTCGCTACGTGTTGTGCCGTTGCTAAGGTTTTTTTCTCTAAACGGAAGGAATTATTTATCATCCAAATGTCACGCAGCGCCTGAAAGCGCAGGGATGTGGAATTCCTATAGCCCGACGCCCAGGACGTATTGTTTGGGGTCAAGGGCAACAACTTTTCATGTGTATTTTGTCCTTGGGACAAGTAGGCACAACCCCCTGCAGCACAAACCCTTTGGCTGCCAGTTTGCAGTACCACATTGTGGATCAGGGAAGGGCACTGTCTTCAGTTAAAGTAATATTTTTATCCATAAGTTAGTGCTGTTCAAACTTGTATTTATGGTTCATTAACTAAAAGCCTTTATTATTAGGTGAGCACTCTAAGTAAACGTAAGCTCTGACTGCACTACTGACAGTGGTTCCAGTATAAAAACTTGTACACACGTTTTCAAAGTTTAGCAAAATGAGGCTATGTATAATGCTCCCAGAATGCGCTCTGATTTGATGCAAATATTTGCCGAAGCTTGAAAGCAAGATTGACTCTTCTTTGCTTTCAAAATAAAAGGTTCATAAAAAATGAAAAGCAGGGAAAAAAACATTTTGCTAAACCTCTGTAAAATTTTAGGTACCATTTCTTTGCAGCATCATTTAGTAGTGTGTTGATGCATGCTAATATTTCCTAAAAATATTCATAATGGAAAATCAGTGTAACCAGTTTCAATAAGATTATGGGAAACAAAAATAAACGAGCATTGGCAAAGCCTGTAGGCCTGAAATTGGTGGTCAGCTTTTTAGTTTTGTCAATGTTTGACTTGTTTTGGCATGGTTTTTGTAAAACCTTATTGGTGTGTGAGCTGCCGGGCCCTCACCATTATAACAAACATTGGCAAAAGTTGTTTTTGGTCTCAAAAAGCACACACTGCCACAGTAGTTACTGGCACTGAACAAAACTGTGTGCCGATATGCTCCTTGTGAAAGGACAGAATGCTGTCACTCACAGTGAAGCCAGACGATACAGAAAGAGAGACAGAATTTTAATAAACTCAAAAGTTCACGGTCAACGCCAGACCAAATTAGGGGCCCAATTATTAAAGAAAGTCTCAAAAGTGCACCCATGGTATATGTCCTTGCATTAAGTGCAGCTATACAGCTTTCGTGAATTCCCAAGAATTTACAGAAGTAGGACAAGAAATAGTACTCCTAGAAAATATTTGTGGACTGCATTTTAGCATGAGCAAATATGCATGTGGAGATTTGCTCATGCGAAAATCTGAGTGTTTGCAAGTTCACTTTCCCTCCAACCACTATTTTCCTAACTCTGGAAGAAGGTTTACGTCTGCCGTTGTCAGGCGTAAATTGCCAACATTTCTCAGTATGGGCACAGAGTTGAGAAGATTTGTAGAAAACCCTTAAAACGTGCAAGTTAGTAGGTTTGCACAGACTCAAAAGGGCATTCTAACCCTGGAACTATTACTTACCACCACCTTCGGCACCAGTATGTAGAGCTGCGGAAACGTGGGAACATAGTGAGATTGCAAGTATTCAAACCCTACTATGGTAGGAGCCCTGGCATAATCCGAGAGGCTATATCGGTGCTCTTATATAATGAGATTGCTGCCATAATTTGTCGCCGCACTACATGGCACCAAAAGGACTAGTGGATTTTGTTACAGGACAAGTAGATTTATGAAGCAACCGGCCCCATGGACAAGTAGATATTTTATTAAATTCCACACCCCTGAAGCGGGTCTTCTAAAGCTAGAGAGGCGAAGAACCCAGTCACCCTAGAGCACGGGAAGCGCAGATTATAACTCAAGTAGGTTCGTTTATTGATTACTCAGTCTAGATAACCTCAAAAGACATCCAGCTATCCCACTCTTTTCGATGCCATGCAGAGCCATAGCTTTCTAGTTCTCAAGCAACACAGTATACAAAACATGGCTCTGTTCTCCTAGTTCTATGAGTATTCACAGTTCTGTAACTCTTTTAACGACTGTCACCCCCGAACGCACACAGCTGCGAATCTCTGGCCCTCTACGCTATTGCCAGACTTCGTCTGGAGTCCTCTACACCTATTGCCAAATAGAGCACAAACATTATTATCACTAGGGTTAGGATCTGCTCCAGTGTCCGGTTGTGCACGCACATTTCCAGTCACCCCCATCAAGGTGCCGGCAGCCTGCCCAAATAGAAAGCGAGGACTATAAGTGCAGTCTACCTGTAATTCTGCTTCAAATACCTAAATCAATGGCAGAATTATGAGTTAACACGTGACTGAACACTGCAAATAGTGGCTCTGCTGGTTATAAAAAATAATATACGGCCAGGCGGCAACTGTAGTAACCACTTTTATGCATCTTTTATGCTGTGGACGTTGATGATGTAATTTCTCAGAGGATGGTCTGAGAAAGGGGTTGCGGGAGCTTCCCTCTTGCATTTAAGAAGGTGGAAGGATGCACATCTAGTAAAGAAATGGGGAAAAAGACTGCCTTAAATAGAGAAACTCGATAACATTGCTCAAGGGGGTAATGCACTTTCTGGGGACGTTCGGAATTGCAGACAGGGGTTCTTCTGCGGCTGGCTTCATGTTGTCTGCCAGCTCAGGTGTTTCTCACCAGCAAAGCTTGTTGCTCAGGCTCTCTTAGGCTCCCTGTGATCTCCCACTGTGCACTCTGAGGGAGCAGGACTGCAACTTCTTCTAGCTGACTGGACAGCTTAGCAGGTTCACGCCCCTCATGGGGAGATCTTTGCACAGTGCGCTACTTCCTATCTTGTATAACTGCATTAGCCGTTGATCCTTCTGAAGTCGATAACATGATATCCTTTGAGACCGCTGTTTCACGCGGTTATATTACTCTGCAAGACTCATGAACAAGTGTGGTAAAAGACCGTGACGTATGCCCATTCAACCTCCCCACACTTCGAGAAGCTGAGTTTTTGTAAGTGAAAGAGGCTTCCCTGCTCGGGAGTTGTGAACACAGACATGGCTGCAAGACCCAATGCTGGATGGACGTGGAGCGTGCACAGCTGGTAAAGGGTCTACACCTTTGGCCAGTTCTCGATTTGCACCTGGCAGCCAGAGTCGGATTGGGACAAAAAAACCCTAGGTACCAAAATTAAAATAGCCCCATTAGCAAATCAGGAAGCTGAAAGAAAGATGGACCACATTTGCAAATACAGGCACGATGTATAGATGTTTTGCAAAGTATCGGAGACTGAATGCATTTGTGCTTGCTGTAGACAGTTTGTGGTCATTTCGGAGAATGAACAGTAAAAACCACCCACCATACCCCAACAAAGGCACACAAACAAGAAATAAGCATTAGCAAAGCCAATAGGTTTTGCCTGTGCGAGATGGATTGGCTTTGTCAATATTTTTAGACATACTGCACAGCAGCACGGGCTACTGTGTAACATGGATTAAGTTAAAAATAAAAAGTGCTATGACGGTGCCAGTGCTGCCTGCCTCATAGCATTATTATTTTCTTTACTTTGTCATGTTGCACAGCAGCCCGTGCTGCTGTGCAAAATGTCTAAAAACATTGACAAATCCAATAATCTCGCATACGCGAAACCTATTGGCTTTGGCAGTGGCTGTTGTTTATTATCACATATGACAGCCCCTTCAAAAATATAAGTTCAGGATGTACGCTGTACAAAAACCTCATTATTTGATTTAAACGTTTATAATGTTGCTCCATCTACAATAAGAACCTAGGCCACATAGAGGGTACACATGACAACTACCTTGCCTTTTAGTTCAATAATAGTATCGTTATCAGGGCTGAGGCAGGAATGTTTCTTAGTTCATGTTTAAAAACTTGACTTTTAATAAATATGGTCAGTGCAATGATTAATCTCATGTACTAAGGTGGAAAACTTCAGTGTTTTGAAGAAATACACTTTATACAGGTTTGAATACACCTTATATGTTGTATGTTGTTTGTTGCATGATTAATATGCCAATTATTTCCATAGCTCGGATCGTAATCGTGCTGTTAGAGCCAAGCCAAACTCTTGGTTGGCTCGGGCCCAGCTCTCCCTGTTAATTTGTTGGCTATCCCACCTCTAACTGTCACTACCTGACTGGCCTCCTGGAATACACGCTGTTGATAAGATCCAGGGATATATCATGAGTTTCATGGGCCTTAATGCACGCATGGATGTCACTTAAGGGACGTAGCTGCAACCCCTGGCTTGCCCTTTGCGACCCCAAACACTGCCTTTGCGACCCCTGACCTCAGCGGTGGCAAAGTCAGTGCCAGGAGCACAGGAGCAGCTGGGCCTTATGGAGGTTGGTTGGGGCACCACTTTCCTTGTTTTCAGTCAGATTTTTCTTTTATTACACTAGTGGTGAATAATATGTTATTATTAACTATTAGTGTAATAAAAAACATTGAGTACAGTTAGCTGGAATATGGCCCTATCTGGCCGCTGAAGTAGGTCGAAATGCTTTTATATGTTGTATGCGTGCTTGCAGATGAGTGTGCTTATGTCTGGCACTGTTGCGGCTATATCCCAGTATATGTATTTAGCTATGCAGCTGAATCACTTTCGCACTAGAAGTCAGGGTAAGTGCGTATCAATAAGGAAGGCGCTTTTTGAGGCAGCAGAAGCCCTCCGCTGACATCAGCTAAAATGCCAAGTGTCTCCACTTCATATGGGTTAGCAGTTATTAAACGCAGTGGCTTCAGGGCTTTGGAGGTATATTGGGGCGGGGGTGTCACGGTACTGTTATGAATGTGCACATCCTGTAGGGGGGGTGTTCGGCCTGCCCTGTACCCTTAGTGTCCTTTACGCATCTGTGTGCTGCATTCATCCGCGCTCTCCGGAGGGTCCATTTGTCTCGCAGCCACCTTTATTTAATGAAATCTGGACTTCCGGCCTCAGAGTCTGTAAATTGCAGTCTGGCGCTGCGCCATTCGCCTGATTTCTTGACCTTGTTCTTCAAAGGATTCAATTTCTTTACAACAGAGTCCTTGGCCCCCCTCCTGTGCCACTGCAATCGATCTCTTCCAATAACGTGCCAACTTTATATCGGAAAATTCATAGAGGATTTATTTAGGGTCTCCTAGATTTATAGTGGGGGCTGCTAACCATAGGTGTGGAATATCCGAAAAACGAGCTGCCACATTTCAGAAACCTTCAGGTCTCTGTTAGAGCAAACTGGGCTTTTAAAGGGACGTAAATATAATGCTTCTTAACTTCTCTATCAAACACATTATCATGCACACATTTTCTCTCAAACGCATGCACCCAATTTATACTCACACACACATTTCGCTTGCACATGCTTTCAGACACCCCTCCCTTCTCTCACACAGTTTCACCCTCAGACACACACTCTCGCTAAAGCTCTCTCACGCACACTCTCAGCTTGCCCTATCTGATACATTCCATCACCGGTGACCCTCAACATTTTGAACAGGTGAAAAAAAACAATACCTTTTTCCATTCTTCATTCTCCCCTTAAATATGTTGCTTTAGACAACCCCCAACTTTGGGAAGAATTCCATGTTAAATAACAGTAGATGTTGCACTGCCCAGTATAATGTGCTGCATGGCTAAATACTTATAAGGTCCCAAAGGCGAGACCGATTGCATTGCAAATGCTTGTTTTCTTAGGTTGTCCACTACAGAGACTAGGATCCAATCTGTGCTTGTGGGTCGCCTGCACAGCTCCTATCTGTGCTGTCTTCTCTGTACACTTCAGCTACCCAGTCTGTCTGTTCTCATTTAAAGGGAGCTCGCATGACTGCTGTTTGTCTTTTGCCTGTTATGTGCCTTAGTGAATTTTGCACTGCTGTGGACTGTGCTTTGCCAGTTATGTCTTTGTAAGTGTACTTGGACTGCTGCCTTATCTTGCGTTTTTATGTGTGGGTGAAGCTTCTACTACTTTTACCTGTGCTCATTTTCTGTCTGTCTGAGAGTGCACTTCTGCCCAACTATCACAAAATGCAAGCACTGGCACAGACTGTAACCTCCCCTTGTGTGCAGCAGTATGTAAAGAGATGGTCACAGGATATGCACCGGTGGGTTCTTATTTCATAACAATGTCCAGGAAGAGTCACTTGTTACCAACGCCTCTGACTTTATGCTAAGTTCCCGGCACCAGGTTCTGCTTCATTGACTGCAAATTTGCTCAATGTCCCAGGTGGCCAGGCAGGATATGGCTGTTATGCTCTGATAAGGCCTTGGGTTTAGGGCGTTGAGGGCACACTGTTTCCTGCCACTCACATTTGACAGCGTGGGTCTACCAAACCAAAACCTACTGAGGTAAATACTATATTGTGCCATTTCTCATAAATGTTTACTTAAATGCATTTCGCTTAAGCAGTTTCACTCTTTCCCAGCATAACTGGTGCCACTCACTAACATGAACTGTCCCTTGTTCTTCCATCTCTGCCGGCTTACTCTTCTTTGGAGTCTGATTTAGACCTTAAATGCCCAGCCCCATGCAGGGTAACAGTGGATCACACATTTCACACAACCCTGATCTTGTACTCTTTGGAGTCTGTCATTCCTCACTTTACTGCCCCCCTACACCCAATGGAACCCATCTCTGTTTGCCTTTCACCGTCCTGCTCTCCCTTCTTGTTGGTGTCAGTATTCGTTTTCACTGCTTATCAGTTCTCCACCCTACCATGTTAGGCAGTACCACCTTCTCCATCTTTTCCTACATGGTGCTTGTAGAGGCCTGAGATGATTGTAGTGCATGAGGTGTCAAAGGAGGTGTGAGGTGATCAAATAGGGATACCATTTGGGAATGGTGCTCACTAATTCTGCTGCAAATTATAAGACTACACCGTGCCCCAACTTTTCTCTTGGAGAAGGGAAAAATCTGGTCTCTTATTAGAGACGTGTTGCACATTCAAACCTCCCAGGGGCACTGTATACAAAGACCATCCTGACATTGGTGGACAACTGCATGTAGACAGCGCATTGCCACGGCCTTAGACTGGCTTTGGAGTCATCTTTGGCGATCTCCGGCCCTGTTTTGTGCTTGAGCAGCGTATGGTGGTATATGTACAGGGAGCAATAGGTTTTTGCTTGGTCCCTTGACATATGTTCTGCAGATATTAATTTCTTTTTTTCCTGTGAAACAAGCACGTCTGTCCAAACTTCTGAATTCTTGCCCTGTCTGGGAGGTTCTGGGATTCCCTCCGACTTGTGGAAAGAAATCTAAAGACTGGGAATCGGAGGAATAGTCCCTGAAAAATAGCTATTTACTTGAGCAGTATTTCTGGCTGCTGGTCTATCATGCATATTCAGTCTTTAAAAGATTTCCTAGACCAGTTTGTCCTGGGTGGAAGACGTGCTTCCTTGATTGTCCTGTTGGAGAAAAAAGAAAACTCACACCAATGAAGGAATCGGAGACACCTGTTCGCTCACTTGCTTTGTCCACCTTCTCCTGACCTCAGGAAGAGTCGGCTCTGACTGCTCCTGTCAATTCTGGCGCTTGCTGGCTAATTGCACTATTAGCTTTTTCTAGGATTACCAACGCTGTTCATTTTCTACCCTGATTAAAGGTACCAAATTAGATTAAGGGTTTCTCAAGGCAATTTACAACTGCATTTGTGTTTCCCAGACAACCGTACTATGCTTCTGTGATGATTAAATATTTGGTTGGTTACCAGGACATCTGCTTGGCTAAATGTTGTAGGCCGACATTGTGTGCTCTTCCTGTAGAGGCTTGTGTATCTAACCTGTGGATACTATTTTGCACTTGTTATTTTAGTTCCATGTTTACTGTTGATATAAATGTTGTAGTTGCATTTCTGTACTCGTCTTTCCATGAGCCACCAGGCATGGCTGATAACTTCAGACTCGAAGCAGGAGGCGCAGTATGAAGGTTTTAACTTTCCGCTTGATGGTAATAATTCAACACCCTTGATGGGTGAAGTTCTGTGGCAATTCAAGGTGGGCACAGTCACAGATGAGTCACAGGCGTTTATTTCAGTTGCGTGAAGGCTTCCCAGACCTTCAAGTTGGGGACTCTCTTTCAGCAAAGGCCTTCTGCTGGCTCCTCTGCCTCTGCTTGCTAGCAAAACGAGGACAAGATGTTTAGAGGGAATCCCCAGCGTGTTAATCTGGCCTTTGCTGAGGCCAGTGTGTCCCAGGCAGCTGCCTGTGGCTCAAACTGCCTCTACATTTTGGAAGGTGCACGCCATGTCAGTAGGGGCATATGGCACTCAGATGGTGCAGTCCATACATACCAGGGTAAAGAACAGTAGTCTTCGGGCAGGCCAGGAGAGTCCTTGTCTTCATTTGAAGACATCAGATATCATCCAATTGGTTTTCTCCATTGTTGTTTCCTTCAGTAAGGTGGCCTAAGTCCAGATGGAATTTGGACGTCAAACTCTCCCATCTTGTGCACAAGCTGTTTGAACCTTTGGCTTCTTGAGATCTAAATCAGCTTTCAAGGAGGACAGCTTTTATAGCTGGGATTGCTACCATGATGTGTGATGATGATGAACTGCATGTTCTGCTAGAATTAATACTTTATACCATTTTTCTTTGCAACTCAATGGTTGTTTGAGCTTGCCCCTCCTTTGTCCTAAATGTGTTGGCCAAATTTCTTCTCAATAATTAAACCTGGTGTCCAGTCACACCTTTTCAGCCTAAAAAGTGGTTAATAATAACGATTTTTGACACATATTATGGTTTAACTAGACAGGCCCAATCAACCTTATTGCTCGGAGTTGGCCTTCATTCTTGGTGGTCTTGATGGAAGTAAAGCAGCCTGCAAGATGTCCCATGTCGAATATCCATCATTGCTACTCCTTTTCTGGGCTGTTTCCTTTTGCAAAAGTCCATGTGTTCTCTCGCAGACCCAACAGGTTTGTGGTTTCCTAGATGTACCCATCAGACCAATCACCCGCCATCTTTGTCGAAGACTTGTTCTGTAGGCTCTATCATCTGTGTCTTCTTAGCTGCTTGTGTATCACTCCTAGAAGTCCTAAGACCTAACTTACTTAGCCATTGTCTGCCTGATGCTGGCATTTCTCTTTTGGTTGGGAGTAGGAGCGAGTTGAGACAAAGGTGTAGGATACAGATACCCTAATGGTGACTATTACTCCTGGTTTAAGGCATTCCTGTTCCAGCACCCTCCTCCATCAAGTCTGCCGTTGGTCAGAACAATGCGCTGAAAGGCTGTTTTAATTGGGGAAATTGATGATGGTGCAGGCCTGTGTGGGAGGTTATGACTCTGAGTGTACGGATGCTGCACACTATTTTGAAAAAGAGCTTTGAGAAGGTTATTCCAGTCCCACTACCAGTCGACAGGGCACCTTTGTTAGGGAGCACGAGAGTAAAGTTATACTAGGAGTAACAGCCATGCTACCAGTAACTTTATCCTTTGACTGAATACGAATGACGGACAGTTAAAGGTCAGAAGGAAATCAGGGAGTGAAAAGGATAGGACTGAAAAGGCAGTAGTGGTAGGCGCTTAACAGCTGAGGATGTAGGATCTTACCTGCACCGGACTGCAGTATCAGAGGCAGCACAATTGTCTAGGTGGGACGGACTATGAAACAATGGTGGGAGGGTGGTGCAGTTGTGGTATTGTGCCACAGTGCTGGTCCTGCATGAGGGGCTAAGTCATGGAATGCGGGGTGGAATGTTTGGCTTTGAAGTGGCGGGTGATAGATTAGAGGAAAACTGCAGCTGTGGTAGGTCGCTTGTTATGAGCTTAAATAAAAGTTATCATCTGAAAGAGACACGTTAGTGACAGATTCCTTACCTTAGAATATCCCCAGGCGTCAGGCTGGATCCGGAAAGTTTTTGCGTAGCAGTACCCTTGCGCGTCGGTAGGCGGCGTCGTGCGGCTCCGCGTCCGTCGTCGGCGTCGTGATCGCCGGGATGACGTCGCGGGCAGTACTTAGACGCCGCCCCTGCCCCAGTTCTTCTTTTTCCGCGCCAGCAAGCGCAGATCCGGGAAGAGCAGTGCCCTAGTCATTTTTTGACTAACTTTTTTGGTGAATTTTTTCACTGTTTCTTTCGAATCGACTCCAAGGTGTCGTAGGGATGCCCGGCTTTAAACGTTGCGACGCCTGTGCTCGGATGAGGTCCATCACAGACCCGCATCTGGAGTGTCTCTTCTGCCTCGGCCGAGGCCACGACACGAAGTCGTGTTCCGACTGCCGGGCCCTCAACCCGAAAGCTTTGCGAGAGCGGTCTCGAAAGCTCCTCGAGGCCCGGCAGTCGGCTCCGCGCCACACCAAGCCTCGGTCGCGTGAGAGGTCGAGGGGGTCAGTCGCGGAGTCCTCACCGGTCGTCGGGATCCACGTCTTCGTCGTCCGGTAAGTCTAAGCACAAGAAGTCCAAAAAGCATCATCGCTCTGGGACTTCGCCTCGCAGGTCTCGCGACTCGGCTGAGGCCCCTCCCGGCACCGTCCCCGCGGCCCTGGACATGCCTGTGGAGTCGCCCCCGCAATACCCGTCCTTCCCGGGTTCGGGGGCGGATCCGGCCCAAGTACAGGAATTCCTGTCGGCCATGGCCCGCCTCTTCGGGCCTCAAGGTCCCTCCGGTGCGCCTTCGGGCCCCGTGGGCCCTGATGGGGTTGCCCCGGCGTCGCCGCCGACTCCGGTCCCGGCGTCGCTCGTACCTCCAGCCTCGATTCCGGCTTCGGCCTCGATCCCGGCTCCGGTGGTACCGCAACCCCCATCGACGCCGGTCGACCTGACCACGCCTCCGCCGGCGTTGATGTCTCCGGTGCCGTTCCTGACGCCGCCCGGGGCTCCGGGCGGCGTCGTCCCCATGTACTCTCCGGCTCCGGACATGGAGCCGGACCGACGTCGCTCGACGCCGGTTCCGGCGCCGATGGGACCTTGGGTCCCAAATGTCCCTCCTCCTTATTTTGAACCAGAGGAGGACCAGGAGGACTGGGAGGGGTCTGAGGACCCTCTGGCACAGCAGTGTCAGTATGATGAGGACTGGGCAGAGGAACTAGGGGATGCCAGTGGTCTAGATACTTCCCCTGACACTGGCATGCTGTCTCCTCCCGTGGCTACGGAGGAGGGAGCCAATTTTGCAACGGTGTTGCGTAGGGCAGCTGGAGCCTTACATCTCCGGCTCCCTACGGTGACGGTCAAGACTAATCTCTTGACAGAAGTGCTTCAGCCGGCAGCCTCCTCCTTGGAGACTGTGCTGCCGTTTAACGATGCACTTACTGACGTTCTTTGGGCGCCTGGTCCAAGCCCAACACAGGGGCTCCTGTGGATAGGAACGTGTCCCGACGCCATCGCCCAGCTCCGGGCGACCCCTTGTTTCTCTCTGTCCACCCCACTCCTGAGAGCTTGGTTGTCCAAGCCTCCGCTTCCCAAACCGCCTTCCCTACCGCCCCTCCGGATAGGGTATCCAAACGCCTGGATCAATTTGGGAAGAAGGGTTTTTCTTCCTCCAGTGCTGGCTTGCGGTCCATCAACACCGCTTGTCTTTTGGGCCGATATACCCACTCCTTGTGGGATTCGGTGGCGACTGTTTTGCCCCAGTGTTCTGAGGAGGTCCAGACACTGCTTTCCCGCGCCATTGCGGAAGGAAGGGATGCGGCCAAATACACCATACGATGTGGCCTTGATACCGCCGACTCGCTGGGCAGATCTATTGCAACGACGGTGGCGCTGCGTCGCCACGCCTGGCTGAGAACCACTGGTTTTTCAGGGGATGTCCAGAATACTCTCATGGACATGCCCTTTGATGGAGTCGGTCTTTTTGGTTCCAAAGCAGACCATGCGTTGGAGCGCTTTAAGGACTCACGGGCTACTGCCAAGTCCCTGGGCCTTTCTGCTACACGCCCTCCGCTACCTTCTGCTTTTCGCCCCTATCGTGGCCACGGAAGGGGCGCCCAGTCACGTCAGCAGCCCAGCCACCGGCCCGCGCAGCAGGCGTCTTCGCGTGGCCGAGGACGTGGATACCGCCGTGGCGGTTCGGGCAACCAGCGTGCGGGTCAGGCCACCACCTCCAACCCGTCCGCGGCCTCCAAGCCCTCCTAGTCCCTCCTTTCCGGTGCACAGCACGCCAGTAGGGGGCAGGGTCCGCCATCACCTTCACCACTGGCGTCCCATCACCTCGGACAGGTGGGTCTTGGACATTGTCCGAAGGGGCTACTCCCTCCCCTTCGAGACCACCCCCCAGCCATGCCACCTCAATTCCACCGCATGTCCGGGGATCACTTGGTGCTTCTGCAGAAGGAAGTCACGGCCCTCTTGGCCAAGAGGGCCATCGAGCATGTTCCGACCCCAGAAGTAGGACGTGGTTGCTACTCCCACTACTTCCTGGTGCCCAAAAAGGACAAGGAGGACATGCGTCCTATCTTGGACCTCCGGAACGTCAATCGCTTCCTCCGGAAGGAGAAGTTCAAGATGCTCACCCTAGCTCAGGTCTTGACTGCCCTCGACCCCGGAGACTGGTTGGTAGCGTTGGACTTGCAGGACGCCTATTTCCACATCCCCGTCCTGCCGGCCCACCGGCGTTACCTTCGGTTCACGGTAGGCCTCGAGCATTTTCAGTTCACCGTGCTCCCCTTTGGCCTTACCAGTGCCCCTCGGGTGTTCACGAAAGTGATGGCGGTGGTCGCAGCTCATCTGCGCCGGGCAGGGGTTTCAGTCTTCCCCTACCTCGATGACTGGCTGCTGAAGGCGGGCTCGTCCCAGGCAGTCGTCTCCCACCTCCAGACTACGGCCGAACTCCTGCACTCGCTGGGGTTCTCCATCAATGTGCCGAAGTCGCATCTGATTCCTTCTCCACAGCTCCTTTTCATCGGAGCAGTTCTGGACACGACGCAGTTTCGGGCCTATCCTCCCGAACGGCGAGTCCGGGATATTCAGGCTATGATTCCGATCTTTCAGCCTTTATCCTGGGTTTCGGTACAGATGACCCTGAGGCTGCTGGGCCTCATGGCCTCCTGCATCCTGCTGGTCAATCATGCCAGATGGCATATGCAGGCTCTGCAGTGGGTCCTGAAGTTCCAGTGGGCGCAGCACCAGGGCAACCTGTCCGATCACGTCCAGATCTCGGAGGGGACTGCAAAACAGTTGCAGTGGTGGCTCTCGAACCGGCGATGGGTCATGGGCAGATCCCTCTCCCTTCCCCAGCCAGAGCACACAGTTGTGACGGACGCGTCCCTTCTGGGATGGGGCGGTCACATGGGAGAGGCGGAGATCAGAGGCCTCTGGTCTCCGGCGGAGTCCCGGCTCCATATCAACCTTCTGGAGCTCCGGGCGATCCGACTTGCACTCAAGGCATTCCTTCCCTCTGTCAAAGGGAAGGTAGTGCAGGTGTTCACAGACAACACCACCGCCATGTGGTACTGCAACAAACAAGGCGGGGTGGGGTCGTGGACCCTTTGTCAGGAGGCTCTGTGCCTCTGGACATGGCTGGAACATCAGGGCATGTTCCTGATGGTTCAACACCTGGCAGGTTCCCTGAACGCCAGGGCGGACGAACCTCAGCCGCAGGTGCATGATGGATCACGAATGGCGTCTTCACTCGGAAGTGGCGCAAGGACTCTTTCTACAGTGGGGAGAGCCTTGGTTAGATCTATTCGCCACCGAAGAGAACGCGCAATGTCAGCAGTTCTGCGCGTTGGAATTTCCAAGGCGGCACTCGCTCGGCGACGCTTTCGTCACGAGTGGAGTTGCGGTCTATTGTACGCCTTTCCGCCTATACCACTTCTACCCAGAGTGTTGAAGAAGATTCGGCATGACCGGGCCCAAGTCATTCTTGTGGCTCCGGACTGGGCTCGAAGAGTTTGCTATCCCGAGCTACTCAGTATGAGCGTAGATCCCCCGATCCGTCTGCCTCTTCGGGAGGATCTTCTGTCGCAGCAGCAGGGGACGGTCCTCCACCCGAACCTGTCCAGTCTACACCTGCTTGCGTGGAGATTGAGCGGCGGCAGTTGATTCCTTTCGACTTGCCTCCCGAAGTTTGTGATGTGATTCTGGCAGCCAGGCGTCCCTCCACTAAGGTGGTATACGCCTGCAGGTGGAACAAATTTGTGGCATGGTGCACAGCAAAGGCTGTGAATCCCCTTTCTGCCCCTCTTTCTGAGGTCCTTCTGTTCCTTCTTTCTCTGGCCCAACAGAGTTCTGCCCTGGGTACCATCAAGGGTTATCTTTGTGCTATCTCGGCCTTCCTCAGGCTCCCTGATCAGCCCTCCCTTTTCAAGTCCCCTGTTGTTAACAGGTTCTTAAAAGGCATTACACACCTCTTCCCTCCTGTTCCGTTTGTAATGCCTCAGTGGGACTTGAACTTGGTTCTTACCTTTTTAATGTGCGCTCCCTTTGAGCCTCTACATAACTATCCTCTTCGTCTTCTGACTCTGAAGACAGCCTTTCTGGTGGCCATCACCTCCGCTCGGCGGGTGAGTGAGCTCCAGGCTCTATCTTGCAAACCTCCCTTTCTGTCTGTTCATCCAGACAAGGTTGTTCTTCGGACGCGTCCGTCCTTCTTGCCAAAGGTGGTTACTGCCTTCCACATTGGGCAGACCATCACTTTGCCTACCTTCTTTCCGCCTCCGCATCCTTCCAGAGAGGAAGAGAGGCTCCACCGTCTGGACCCAAAACGTGCGCACTCCTTCTATATCGACCGCACAAAACACTTCCGGGTGGATGACCAGCTCTTTGTTGGCTACGTGGGCGCCAAAACAGGTCGGGCGGTGCACAAACGAACCATCTCCCGCTGGGTTACCTTGTGCATCAAGACCTGCTATTCTTTGGCTAAGAAGGAGCCTCCTGTTGGGCTGCGTGCCCATTCCACCAGGGCAACGGCTGCTACCACGGCCTTGGGCCGTGGTGTTCCGCTGCTGGTTATCTGTCAGGCAGCTACGTGGGCCTCGTTGCACACGTTTACAAAGCATTACTGCCTTGACAGTCAGGTCCGGAGGGACGGCTTCTTTGGCCGTTCTGTCCTCCAGGACTTCCTTGTCTGATCTTTGTTCGCAGACCCACCACCGGGGTTGGTATTGCTGGGGTATCTATTCTAAGGTAAGGAATCTGTCACTAACGTGTCTCTTTCAGATGCACAAGTTACTAACTTGTGTAACGATATATCTGTAAGAGACAGTAGTTAGTGACAGATTCCTTACCGCCCCACCCATCCTCCCCGTTCTGCGAACTGATTTCTAGGGTTAAGGACATCCCTTTCAGGGCCCTAGTATTTTTCAGACACCTCTGTCAGCTTCTTGCATGGCTCTGCGTTCCTGGCGCGGAAAGTCGTGTACAGAACTGACGTCAGCGCGCAGGGGCGGCGTCTAAGTACTGCCCGCGACGTCATCCCGGCGATCACGACGCCGACGACGGACGCGGAGCCGCACGACGCCGCCTACCGACGCGCAAGGGTACTGCTACGCAAAAACTTTCCGGATCCAGCCTGACGCCTGGGGATATTCTAAGGTAAGGAATCTGTCACTAACTACTGTCTCTTACAGATATATCATTACACAAGTTAGTAACTTGTGCTTTAACTCACGTGGCGTCTGCCTACTTTTCAGAAGTAGGCCATGTGGGAGAATGTACTAAGATTGTTTAAGGAATGGTGGTAGGTGGAAAGAGTGCTGGATGAGGAAAAGGTAGTGACTGTGAAGCATTGGAAGGTGTGCAAGGTGGGGATGTGGTACACGTGTGAAGGTGAAAGTGAGTCCATGCGTGAGGGGTTGGGAGCTGTAAACAGAGTTGTGGCAAACAGATGCAGGTTCTGGTTTGGACAGGTAAGCAAATCGGTGGTGGGGGTGCACTAGTGGTGAGGTGAAGTTCGCAGGGAGTGGTAGGGCTCTGGAGCAAAGGGGTGGTACATAAAGGAACTGTTTATGAGAAATAGCTTGAGGTTTGTGAGTGGAATTGTTTTCCTAGGTCAGGAATGGCATATTTTTAGGTAAATAATGGTGCAATTCGACGTTCTGTTGCACTGAGTATGCCTTGTTGTTTTCACCGTCCTTGTTACAGTAACCCTCTCAGACAGATCTCTTTGTGTAACATGATTAAAGTCCTCTCTGCTGTTGTTTTTTCAGTTTCATTTCTGTCATCTCTGTTCCTCCCTCAGCGAGCGTGTCCTGGGAAGCCACGAGTACATCCAGCAGTGCCGCAAATTTGATGTGGACATTCGACTGCAGCTAATGAAGCGCAAGGATGTACGTGGAGACTTAGCCCGGACGGTAAGTGTAATATCCTTTAATGAGAATTATTCCATGAGTTTACTTTTGATTGTATAAGAGTTGCTTACCTGGTTGTTTTTCCGCGTGCTGTCTCCTCGCGCGCTCTTGTAGAACATAAGTGAGGCCTGGGTTCCTCCGGTGTCTGTTTCTTATATTTTCCTCAGGTTGTCACAGAAGGAACTGTTGTGGCCATCCATACTGCAATAAATTAAATGTGTGTTTGCCCTGGATCTGAAATGCTGCCACCCCCGGGGTAAAAGTGCTATTCACGGCATGGCAGTGTCTCTGTGACTACTGTCTTTTTAGGTCTCGCCTAGGCAGCACTTGCGTTGTCTCTTCGAGACATGCTGTATTCAGGATATGGGCATAAAGCTCCGCCCATCTTTTTAATTGGCTCCTCTCCCTGTCCTTTGTAAATGGTGGCTTTTCATTGGTCAATATGTCCCTTCTTAGTAACGCCTTGTCTCTTCTTGTAACCTCCCATGAGGACACCCCCTGTTACATGTGTTACTCCCCAGGTTTTATTTACAGGCTCCGAGCTCTATTTTCTTAAAGGGCTTCAGGCAGGACACACGCTTGGTCCTAAGCAAGGCCGGCAGTGGTTACTTTACTCACTAGCACATCTCTCAATTATATGAGACCACCTATAAATTTCCCTTCGTTAGCTTCACACAGAATACAACCTAATCCGGAATTAATATAATAATTCTTTTGTCACATTTCAAAGCTACTAATTGTATATATGGACGTAGCTATTTGAATGTACTTGTGGTACTGTCTTGCATGCAATGCATGTTGGGTAGGGTGGATTTACCATATCTTCTGCAGGGTGCAGTACCATATGTGGCCAAAAGAGGTCCCTTGGGACTCTCTTTTGCCACATGTGGTACTGCATCCTTCAACATGGCTAGGTAAAAAAAACATTGGCATTTATAATGCCAATAACTCCAACTCCACAAGTCCTAGACCGATTGCATTTCCAATTCAATAGGTCTCGCATTTGTTAAAGTTTGAGCTGGTGGCATTGAAAATGACAATGTTTTTTACTTTTCCTTTTTTATACCATTGGCAATAGTGCTATGCAAATATAATACTTCCACTGCAAATACAAAAACAAAAGTAAAATGCATTATTTTCAACTCCAACAGCTCTAACTTTAACAAATGCAAGACCCGTTGCGTTGCAAATCCTTGTTATTTCTGTTACTAGCGTACTTTTTTATTGCTACAAAGTCAGACATGGACAGCCATGGAGAGTAGTACGAGAACACCACCTCTAACTCACCTCACTTATTTCTTACTTACAAGGCCAGCGACCACCAGAGCCCTTGGACACTAAACCACCACATACACCTTCAGGAGAGGCCGGTGAAGCAGACCATCAGCAGGTAAGACCGGATGTGGCACTGGAGGGGGGGGGCAATAGAATTCTAGAGGAAAACATGAGGGAGGGGGGACTTGAGGAGTTAGGAGTGATGAAGAGTCTAGTTTGTTTGAAGGAAGCAACAAGCCTGAAAGAAGCAGGGATGGAGGGAGGCGGAGGTGTCCTGGAGGAGAAATGAAACTAGAGCTTATTGAGAAGCCTGGAGGGCTATGCATGTTAGGATGAGAAGGATCATGAGGGAAAAAAGGGGAGATAGCAGTGTAATAAGTTTTTGGACTGACAAGTTAAGGGGAGGCAGTTAGGGGCAGCAAGTGTTCCATGAGGATGGAGTGGACCAATGTAGGGAAAAAGGGTCTAAGATGGCAAAAGAGAGTCTAGCCTGGGTATTAAGAAGTAGAGTGTCCCTAAGAATACAGAGAAAAAGGAGATAACGGGCAGAGTGAAGAGAAGATCTGTAAGATGGCAGCATGTGTGCAGCCAGAATCTCAAACACTCCGAGAACAAGTCAGGATGGTGTGGGAGGACTTGGGATAGGTGGACAGGAAGTTAGATGAGAGCTCAGGAGGCTGAGGAGTCCCATGAGGGCTGGGTGGTCAGGAGTTGCGCTGGTAGTGGGAATTGGGGATTAGTGGGCAGACAGGTCAAGAATTGATTAAGAGCACCCTTATGCGGTGCACAATATCAAAATCATGTACATACACGAAAATAGAACACCTTTTAGCAGCAGAGCGGGCCAGAGCCACGTGGGAAAACCCAATGTCAAATGTATTGTGCTTTTGGCAAACAATCAACGTATAAAGTGGCACAGCCGACCAGTGTTTTGAATCACAGGCGGGCCGCACACAATCACACACACACAATCACACACAATCACACACACACACACAATCACACACACAATCACACACACACACACACACACTCACACACACACACACACACACACACACACACACACACACACACACACACACACTCACACTCACACTCACACTCACTCCGCACTGCTATGTGGGGCGACCGGTATCAGCCAGTCCGTACAGCACACTCTTACACACACATACGCAGTCAGCACCTTAATGCGGTGCCACTGGCACCCAGCAGGTCAATGGTTCATCCTCTGCAGACTCCGTGGCCCAAGCCTACCTCTATCTTCTGGTTCACCCCGATTGTCCTATACCCTCGGATGAATGATAACCAACCCAGCCCCATGGACACTGAGCCTCATGCGACCGAAGTCACAGTTAGTCTGGGTCCTCGGGAAGCAGGTGGGAATAATTTGGAGGTAGACGTAAACAAGGGAGAGGTTAGCAGCCACTCGGGAAGTTCACCCACAGGTCTGAAAACACAAAGGAGTCACGCAGTCTCATGACCCCCCACCGACATGTCTCGGAAGCGTTCCTCTAATCCAGTCAGTCTGTCTCTCTACTACCTGGCTCCAAGATGACTTCAGGAGGGCCCAGGTGTGGCGAGGGCAGTTGGTCCACCGCGAAGAGTGTCAAAAAGGGAACAGCCAATGAATAGGGAGTAACACTGGAGCCTCTAGATAGGATGAGGCACCCAGATTTGTACAAGATAATCCGGGTCTTGTCCAGGCAATCTGGGCAGAGCACCTGGTGCACGTTGGTATGAGTTGCACAGGGCCCTTCAGATTTCAAACACGATAAGTTGCAAATTCCGCACCTCCCTGGAAAGGAGGCACAAGACCAGTGCATGTTGAGATGGTTTGCACCAGCCGATTTCGGTCACATACAGTGAAGAGATGCAGTTCCGTACCTCCCTGGAAATGAGGCATAACGTCCTGTGCACGATGATACTGATTGCACCAGACAAGTCCAGTTCCACACACACAGGCGCAAGTTCAGTAGAGCCACATGAGGTAGAATGAGGCACTACAACTATGGCCGCACGCCCACCTTCGAGGGTCGCACCCTGTAAATCTCACACTGCACGCAATGAGCATGCATTCTGCGTGTCACACGAGAGAGATGCGGCACGATCGACGAAACAGGCCACACGGGGGGCCCGTAACCAGTGAATCTGCTCACCACCAACTAGTCTAAAGACACAAGTTTTAGTTCCATCCTCACACCACGCTACTAGTTGGGATTCAGGAGCCGAGGTGGGCACTTGAGAGAGCACCGCTCTCCAGATGTCACTGGTAGATGGGGTAGGTCCCTCGCGGGAGATCTTTGATGTCCCTGAGATCTCCTGGAGATCAGGAAGCCCACGGTCGGGCCCTTGGAGAGCACACTTCAGGGTGCCACACTTCAGCAGGTCCTTGGCCCAAGCCAGTCACTGTTCGGACAGTTATCCTCCATATGCACAAAAGAGTCCTCTGGCAATGTGCACCACGCAGTCCGGGTTCTCCGGTTCCACGTCCCAACAAGCGTATCTCATCCTTTGCTGAACAATGGCACCCGTAGTTATACTGTTGTGTGTCTTTGAAGTTCGGGGTGGTTTAGGGGGTTTTCCCTTTAAACCACAGATGTCTCCCCTAAATTGTAGGTCTTTCTGCAATGGGGCTGTGGAATGCAGATATTCATCTTTAGTGGGGCGATGATCCCACCCCTAGAGGTTAAGTGTCACAACCTCTAACTTCAATCCATCCCATTCGGCCCTCAAATGGCAAATGTCTGCCATTCCTGTAGGATGCCCATGGTTTATGGCTGTCACTCAGGGAAATGCACAGATGTGCTCCCCTGACCCCTGGTGTCCATTGGAGCAAGACACCACGTTCCCCGAGACTCTTGGAGCATAGAAATGACCATATTCTATAAGTGCAAAAAGAGCAATTGATGAACAGAATGCAGAACAATTTCATACATTCACCCCATTACTGAGATCTGGGCCTAAATCCATCGTTTTTTTGCTCCCCATGCCATTCCAGTTTGAACCCAGCCATATACAAATCAGTCTTGACCCTGCTTCCTATGGGAACAGTCCAGCCCGAACTGCCAGGCCAGGTCCTCCCTGGACTGGAAACAAGCATCCTAGGACCAGTTTCGGGGTTTTACCCCTCATCAGCCAGGCTAGCTTCCCTCCAGTGGCATGGAGAGCACGGGACCCACGTCTGGGCATTTCCGTCCCACTCGGGGTGACAAATGCAAACTGGAATGGCATGGGGAGCAAAAAAACGATGGATTTAGGCCCAGATCTCTGTACTGGGGTGAATGTATGACATTGATCTGCATTCTGTCCATCAATTGTTATTTTTGCATTGACAGTGAGGACGTGGTCAGGTCCTGAGGGCCACACAAGAGACTCTGCAACACCCCAGGAGTATCCCGTAGGAAGAGCCGAACTCCAAGGCAGGGGAAGCCCCAATTGTGGGGTTCTTCTCTACCTGGGCAGGGAACATTCATATGTACCCTCCCAGTCTTAAGCCTACCACCTCCCGGCACCAGTCATGGCTTTCCTGGGGGGCGACCCATTCAGGGTTGGCTAAGTGATGCCAACCTAGGCAGGGGCGCAATGATGCCCCACAAGCTTTCAGTGGCAGACCGGATACAGGGTTGACGGGCTATCCGGTGGGTGGCACAATCAGTGCAACGTCCCACTACTAGCCAGTGCCGTCCCTGCCCCGGGTATTTGGTGTACCTGTTGACTGGGTGCACGAAGGTATGGCACCTAAACCTATTGCATAATCCCCCCCTCAACCCGAGGCCGGTGCGCGCACTTTCCCCCTGCAGTACAGTGTGAAGGTGCTCCTATTCCTAAGGTTATGCGGGAAGAGTCGGCAAAGACAAGGAGGTAAAAGCAAAAAGTTATGAGGTAATTGCCCCTAAGAAGGCCATGTCCAACAATGTGCCAGAAAGGCATGGGGCTGAGGTACCCCTTCACCTTCTTCACACTCCTAAGATGAGCTTGTAATTTATTGGTATGTTTCAACTCTGATAGCTATGATGTTGAAGCCCTTATCCATTGTGAGCTGTATGATTGATCTCCTTGTTAACAAATCACGAGCTCCCACCTCCAAAGGCTTCGCTATTGAAAGGCTGTGATTGGCAGGTTGGGTTGAGTTTCATTACTGCAGCTACCTAAGCGAAGTCAACAGTCTCGCCTCCAACCTGGGCGTGCTGCCAGAGAAACGGTGTCACTGAGAACAATGTCATCTTGTACTAAAGACGCTCGTGAAATGGGAATATTGATATTGTGTAAGATTATGATGAAGCTCTCACTGGGTTTTATCAGTCACAGATAAGGCTTGTAAGGTTTGTAACCGCTCTTGATCAATCTCTGTTCAGGCTTTACTAGTAATATAGTACACTACTATCTTGATGTTCCTGCAGCTCAGACATCATGGTCTGTGTAGAAAATTGGGCTCTGGACAGACTGGCAATCCGATTCCTGATTTGAACATGACATACAAGCCCTCTTGATCTGTGCCTTAATCCACCTGGTGTCGCCGGTGTAGAATCCTGCAACTTTCCGTAGCTGGCGAGTGTACAGCTCACCTAAAGGAATAGGAAAGTGAACTTGAAGTTGGTTTCTGTGTCTTTCAGCAGAATCAGTAGATGAGGCCCACGGTACCTTAAGATGCATTGTTAGTCAATTCTCAGTGGCCTTCGCATGACCGGCCTATCCCTCTTCATGTGAACACTAGATAATGGAATGCACCGCCAGCCTAGTTAAAGCTGTAAGAGGCCACAGATTGAATGGGCTCAGAGCTTGTGCTTCCCTCTCTCATCTCTTGAGAAACCCTACAACGAAGAGCGAGAATTAGATGGGTGTAGGGACTGAACTCTGTTCATGTCCCTTGAATTCTGCCATACTTAGAAAGGCCAAGGAGTGATGGGTATGGCGGGTGCTCCCTGTAGCTTGAGCTAGGTATTTATGGACTCCTAGGGTGTATACTTCGCTCCCAGCTATGCTGTTATAACACTCCCTCCTCAGGCACGGGTGATCAAATGTTCTGTTGCCCCTGCCAGTCTAGTGCTGGTAAAGGCTGTTCTGTGGTACTGCCCCACCCAGATCACCAGGTCACTCCCGAAGTTTGTCTGTCTTTGTCAAAGGCTTTATCGTTCCTCTCTGGCCTCTTGGTGTCTTACACACTCCCCACACACGGGACAAGTCACTTGTGTGATAATCTATCTCCACTCTACTCTTGTGTTGATCTGTTGGCTTTTTGTCTCCCCCTCCCCCCCACCCCCCCCCGCCGCAGGCAAGCCATGACACTCCTCTTTGACACCTTCCACAACGAAGTGGATGAATTCCTGGCTGCTGAGGTGAGTGGGGTAATTGTGCATGGGGAGATGGGGCAGCATGTGCAGTCTGTCGTGTCTGGATCTAGTGACCAGTGTTTGTGTCTGCAGTTGTGTTTGTGAAGGGATGCGTGTCTAGCAGTGTCATTATTTGCATATATTTGTTGATGTGCGGCTGTTTACCCTTGTTGATATGTCATTTTTAGGTCGGACCTGCAACAGCGCATGCACTCTCGCTTGGGAGACATTACTTACAATAAAGGGCTTGGAGCCTTACCCATTGCTTATCATTTGTTGACTTCATTGTCCCTCTTCTTTGCTTCCTCCTAATTGGCCATGCGTCTTACGTTCATTTCAGTTCAACATATTTAGATTCAACATATTTAGTGCCCATTCGCGGCTCATGCGGTGATTGAGGTACTGTTTTGACTTTCCCACTCCCTTTGTCTTATGCTCCCTCCCTCCAGCCCACACCTCCCTTGTTTTGCTTTCTACCCCCTCCTCCTGTCTGTTATTGCTGCTCCTTCCCCCTCGCCTTCCTCTCGTGTTGCTTCCCTTCAACCCCCTCCCAGATTAAAAAAGAAATATACATATATATCCCCAAAGCACATTTCTCCACTTAGGGCCGCCGAACACACAGCGGGTGCAGCCGAGAGAGCGGGGGTGGAACCCGCCAGTTACACAACTACTACCTAACAAGTTCGGTGCACTCATGGAGTTTTAATGAAGGCTTTAATATCCGCAGACGCGTTTCGGCCATTGTCACGTGACCAAGCAAGGTGCGTGTGGGCACCGAAACGCGTTGGCGCATTACCTTTGCCTGTAATCTGCAATAAATCTATGATAACCTGAACCGGAGTGCCGTGGAGTCCTTTTTGAGAGTGAGGAATCCGTTTGACTTGATTTAAATACAGCGCTCGGCGAAGCGCTGTGCACCACCGGCGGTCTAGCGCCCGGGAACAACTCGCCGACAACAGAGGGATTATATATATATATCATCAATTCCGTTATTTGCTTGGAATTCCTCCTACAAACAGGCACGGACCACCTAATCAGTTCATGAAGTTCTTTATTCAAATGCAGCCATATATATATTGCACAGCAGCGTCGGCTGATGTGCATCATAGCTTTAAAAAAAAAAAAAAAACATTATGCAGCACCTTTTTTACATTTTTTTTTATATATATATCTGTACTTTAAGCCACGTTGCAAAGCAGCTTGTGCTGCTGTGTAACATGTTAAAAAACATTGACTAAGCCAATAGATCTCGCATAGGTGAGACTTATTAGCTTTGTCAATGCTTGTTTGTTGTACATGTATACACAGGCCAGTTAATATCGGCCAGTGCGGTGTCGTATCATAATTAAGGCTCCCTGTTTTTCCGTTTTACGGATTTTTACAGAAAAATACAGATAGAAAACAATGTGTTTTCTGCCTGCATTTATTTTTAAAAGTGGATAAATACAGAAAATTGTGCTGCTTTTAAGTGACTCTCCGTGCTGTCTTTCATGAATTATAGCCCAACAGCTGAGCAGAGGGACAGCATGGGAAATTAAAAAACAGGATGAAATTTCCTTAAATAACGGCATGTGTCAATATACATTGGTGGTATAATGCTAGTATTTACCAGTGGATGTATTGTTATGTAATATTTGGCAGCTTAATAACTAAAACACGACAGACATCAAAGTATGAGTGCGTGTCTACCAGTTAAATAAATATGGAAATGTGCAGTTTTAGAACTTTATTTATACGCAAAACACAAAATGAATATGGATAAATACAGATAAAATGGCAAGAAAATAAATATGGATAAATACAGACGGAAATGTTAAAAAAAAAAAAAAAAATACCATAAAACCGGGAGCCTTAATCATATTATTGCAGTTTTAACGGCTATCTCAGAATGGAATGGCAAAAACTGTGAATAAAGCAGTAGAGTTAAAACAAAATGGTGATACGAAGATTGGAAAGTTTAAAACAGTGCAGTATTTTGTGTAGAGTTTAAAAGTGCTCAAGCTTTGTCCGTCTTTACCAAGTGTAACATGCATGGATACACTGTAAATGTACATAACTTTTAAAATGGCTCTAAGAAGCCACATCATTTTGAAGGCCTGTGTTGTGCAGAAACAGAATAACGTAACACAATGTTTTGAGAGCACAGCTGCATATTCACCTACCTTTCCTACAGCACCAGAAAGGTATTCACAACTCAAAAAACTGCTTACTGCCTCTCTGCATACATTTTGTCAGTGTTCCTAAAAGCAGGGTGTTCCATTTAAAAGTTTTAAATGGAACACAATGTCTAAAGCGTATTTTTCCAAATAACTTTTTATTGCACCTGGTCTCAAGGCTAGTTAACCTTTTTTTTAAAATAAAAGCAATGGCCGTAGACCAACAAAGGCAAAGTGGTTAAAATGTGGAAACTACTTTTAGAATAAAATACTCACACTTATCCAGTTTGTGTGGAGAGTTCAGTAGCCAGACTGCATTACAAATAGGCGTACCTCCTGGTCGTGGGGTCCGGGCCAGTAAAGAAGGGGTTGGGACATGGGATATTCTAGGACTGTTATGTTATAATGATTTGTACAGCGCACTAATCACCCGAGAGGGTATCGAACGTCAAGATGGCGCCCGTGTTTACATAACTATGCAGGCAGCCCAATACCAGTCGTGCAAAAAACTGTGAGGCAGTAAAAGCAGTTAGGATGGACGGATGTGTGCACTGAGAAAAGCAAAAACAAAGTTCCTGGCTTTAATTTTACTTCTGTTTTAAACGTTTTCAGTTGTTGGCTTAACCAGCTTGACATTTTTGCTATCTCCCTTCAGCCACATACATTTGCTGAATGACGTGAATTCTGGTGTGATGAAAGCAGCTTGCTCTTGTGTGAAGTCAGTGTAGTTCGTGTTTACACTGCTTGTCAACATGTCCATGCGTCTGTCTTTGGATAGGTGGATCACCAGCTCAAGGCAGAGCGCGTGGTGCAGTCTGTGATGGTGGTGTGCAATGCCCTGGCAGCAGTGGAGACGCAGGAGGTGACCAGTGCACTAAACCAGCTGCCGACCTGCTCCCCTCGTATTCAGCTCAAGGGGAATAAGGTAAGGGGGAGACAGACGCATTCCCCTTCTCCGATAAATTTATACCCAGGATCATTGATAAGTTTCACAGCATCTTCTGCACACCAGAGTCCTCTAGTGCCACCTCCAATAGTGAACATCTAGAGCACTTGTAGCAAACGTTAGGTTTGGGAAACTGGCAGCTCTTTCAGCAAAACAGTGGTTCATGTGCCACAAGTAGGGTTGGATCCTTGTGGGTGAAACTGTATGGTGCCTTGTGGAGGCACAGGGCCAGGAGGAGTGGATCACCTGGCAGGTGATTACTCAATATCTTGTCTGGCGAGGATAACACCATGCCTGTCTTTCATGAGACAACCATGAAGACCTTCATGGAAAGAGGTCCTCGTGTAAGCCTGAGGACGCAGATCAATAGCCCTAGTTTACAAAGAGAAAGAAACTTTGTCCTAACCACTGAAGCCTTTCCTTGTGGAGAGAGACTGCATTGCTCCGAGAGTACGATCACTCCAGCCTTTTCCTGTAGAACAGCACATTTACTGGGGGAGACAACCAGCCAAGACCACAGCAGCCAGTCTGCCTTCCATCTTTGTCAGAACGTGCCTGCCATTGGTCAGTATTTGGTGCAGTAAAATATGATCTGCCTGCTCCACTTGGTTCCTCGTGCAGGTCTGTTGGGTGTGTAAATGACTCCTCTTCTGTGCATGACTTTCCCCTACTCTTTCCAGCCATTCAATATGTGTAATTGTAACTTAAACCTCTAGCCATTACGCTCCTATAGCTGTGTTTTTTTAAACTCGTGATTTGCCATTATGCTTATTGTGATGCTGTCCTCTTCGAGTCTTTTGGCCTCATTACCACTACATTACCACATAATAAACCCACTTTGCCATGTGTCGACTTTCACTGCTAAACTTGAAGTCTCTACTTTCTTTTACAGGATCCGAATGCTTTGGCCAGCCGGGAGAATAGAGGTGAGTTTCTTGTTTCATGAGCTATCCACTTGGCACCATTACCAAGCAGATATGGTGACATCAGTTCTTAACCTGAAAAGCTATTGCTTACCATACTTTTACACACCTGATATTAGAAGTAACACAAAAGTGAAATAGAAAGTCTTGTCCAAGATAACACAAAGTCCGAAACAAAGGCAGTTAGCCGATTGAGAGCCAGGATAGCAGCTCGCTCAAAGTTGCTCATATATCCCAATCCTGTTGCCAATAGGAAGAGATTTTGAAGGGGTTCTAGACTGAGACAGCAACATTTCCTTGCTCCAAAAGTAGCAATAGATGCCACATCCAGCCAAGGTGGTCTGGCCATTTAAAAAATGTCTAGCTTTGCTTACAAACCATTATCTCTGAAATGCATGTCTGAAAGCATTGGTGCTACATCCCCCACCTCTACAGGCTTGTTAGGAAACCTCTTGGGCTATTGGACCAGTTCACTTCCTTGTTCAGGGGACTTCAAAATTCGACAGTCTTATTATTCAAAAGCAAATCTTCAGAAAATCGAATGTCTAAATATATTTCAATGTGCCAACATTTGACTCTTATAGTCCTACAAAATATGTTGTTCTTTGAGTCCTTCTAAGTAGGTTGAGATACTCAACCACAGGCAAATTTGAGGGGGTCCTGAGAAGCGAAGCGTATTTGTTCATTAGTTATTGTTACATATTTGATTTATAGCGCACCACCATGTCAGTAAGTACCACTTCTCATCATATGTTGGACTGTGGTGGAACGCAGTTGCTTACTTGGTGAAGTAGCGTCGGTCATAAAATTGCATTCACGGCTGTCTTCTGGGTTGAAGCTTGAGAAAGACTTTTTTAAGCAAGATGAAGGGCCCATGTTTCCTATGGTCTGCGGTTATGCTTCTTAGGTTTCTTTGAGTAGTCAGTTTTCGTGTCAGTGCTTTTCTGAGAGTTGGTAAAACAGGAAGATCTCCTAGAAGAGCCTCAATGTAATTTCAAAGAAGGGTTCTCTGAACTCTCACTGTTCTCGCCCATGCTTCTTTCTACTGTAGTTTAGAATGATGCTCAGAAAGGCACAGCTCTAGAGCCCAGTATGCAGATTGCATATGGTGGAAAATACAAAGAGAACCGGGCACATTGCAGGCATAATAGCATAACAGCACTTTGTGGGAACCTAGCGAACGGGGCATAGTACAGAGTGGACAGCAAAGGGGTCTTGAGTGGCGGGCAGAGCGTGACCTACTTCATTCTAGTTAGAAAGAACAAAATGATTTGTCTTGAAAAGCACTGTTAGTGAAAGAAATTATCTTAGGTCCGGATTACGAGTATAGGTGCTATTTATTGCACCTGGTAAATAACAATACTAAGAGGTACATTATTTATTCGGTGCAATAAATAGTTTCTGGGGAACGCCATGCAGATTTTGGTGTTTAACACATCAAACTCCGTGTGGTATGGTAATACTGTATACATTTCCCCTGTTAAATTTCAGCAGGTATGACCTGCCAAAATATAACAAAGGATGAGGTATTTAACACATTCAATATGCTTGTGGTAAATAGCTCCCAACCCGTAATTATAACATGTGCATAAACCAGGGTTTAAGCATGGGTCAGAATGCACCGACCCGCTCGTAATCAGGCCCTAAGTGTTGGGAAAGTCTTAGGTGCTCGCCTTTTTAAAAAAAAAAATTTTAATTTAAATTTTTTCGTTTACAGCAAGTGACTGTGCTCAGAATGACATTGTAGCCAGTGCTTCAGTTATGTCATTTTTGCAGCTTTTTAAGACCACAAAAAATAAAAATAAAACCCCTTTAAGTGAAAGATTCTATTGATTAAAGTTTGTTTAAACACCAATTACAGCTGTAGTCCGTTGAAAATTATATAAATAAGCTGATAGGTGTCTTTTTCAGTTGGAACGTCTGTATCCGATAGACTTCTAGCCGCAGATTCCTTACCTTAGAATTTTCCTGAGGCGTCAAACTGGTTCCGGATATTTTTCGTGGGCAGTGCCCCTGCGTGCCGGTAGGTGGCGTTGTTCGGCTCCACGTGGCATCATTGGCATCGTCCGCGTCTGAAGTGATGTGCACGGAGCCTATATATGGGAGCCACCCCACTGACGTCAATTCTTTTCTTTCCATGCCAGTCAGTGCAGACCCAGAGAGAGGTACCCCCAGTCAATTTTTGACTGACCTTTTGTCGAAAGTCTTTTTTGAGAGATCGTCTCCTGGTGTGGCAGGGATGTCCCCTAGGAAGGTCGGCTTCAAGCCCTGCGGCACCTATCATCAACCGATGTCTGTGCTGCACCCGCACCTTGTTTGCTGCTGGTGCTTGGAGTGTGACCACGATGCGAAGACCGGTGCCGACTGCCACGCCATGCACATCAAGGCCTTGAGGGAGTGGTCCCTCAAGCTCCTAGTCGCTCGACGTGCGACTCCACAATAGTCTTGATCCCGGTCGAGAGGAAGGTCCCGGGACCGTTCGCGGAGCCCAAGATCTTCATCACACTGTAAGTCCGGGCGTTTGGGTAAGTCCCACAAGAAAAAGAAGAACAAGAAGTCCTGTAGGTCTTCAACTTCGTGCCGTCCGTCGCAGTCTTCATACAAGACGAACAGGCCCCTTGGATCCACAGATGGTTCCGGACTGGCGCAGCTCGTACCACCTCGACCTTCCCTGGTGCCGCCCCCAATGCGGATGCTTCCGGTGGTGCCTGCTCCACCATCTCCATTCTAATCTCCGACTCTGACACGGAGCCCGAGGGGTGTTGTCCGGCGCTGACTGGAGCCATGCCTTCCAGGCCCGAGCCTATTCCTATGGGCTAAAACTTGGAGAGGATTGGGAGGGGTCTCTGGACCCTGAACAATACCTGCCCCTAGATCCCACCATGGACTGGTGTGAGGACTTGGCGGAGGTCAGTGGACCGGACACTTCCCCCAGACACTAGCATGATTTCTCCCCCTTCCGTGGGTATGGAGGCGAGATCGTCATTTCCTATGGTGGTGAGAAGGGCGGCTGAGGTCCTGGACCTTGGCCTACACTCAGTGACAGTCAAGACTAATGTCTTAACATGGGTGCTTCAGCTGAGATTGGCCCCCTCAGAACCGCTTCTTCGATTTAATGAAACGCCCGAACATCCTGCTTGGGACTTGGCCAAAACCCAGTGAACAGGACAATTGCTCGCTATCATCCACCTGCCCCAGGGGACCCTCAGTACCTCATGCAACATCCTACCCCAGAGAGCTTGGTCATACAAGCCTCTACTACCCGTGTAAATCCTGGCACGTTCCCTACCGCCCCACCGGATAGGGAATCCAAAAGGCTGGCACCTTGGGAAAGAAAATGTTTTCTTCCACAAACCTGGCACTGCAGTCCCTGAACACCACGTGCCTTTTGGGCTGTTACTCCCATGCGCTGTGGGATTCGGTTGCGCATATGCTGCCCATGGTTCTGGATGAGACCTGGACCATACTTTTCCAATCTGTTGCTGATGAAAGTTTACGATCAGATGTGGACTGGTGTCATAGATTGTGGCCTTATGGCGCCACGCCTGGCTGAGCACTACTGGCTTTTCAGGGGTTGTCAAGTAATCTCTTATGGACATGCACTTTGATGGCTTCTGTCTCTTCGGAGGCAAGGTGGTCTCGGCACTGAAGTGCTTCAATGACAGCAGCGCTATGGCCAGGTCCTTCGGCCTTTTCATGGCCCCTCGCCAACCCCACTCTGCCTTTTGCTCTTTTCATAGCTATGGAAGGGGCTTTCAGCCGCGTCTTTACCCATCCAGCCACCATGGTGCGCAAGCTCCTCAGCATCTGCACCCCCGAGGACGTGGTACCCACAAACCTCGTGGGTCGTGCAACCAGAGGTTGGGCCAGTCCACCACTCACCCGGCAGCCTCAGCCTCAAAGCCTCTTTAATTTGTCCTCTTACTATCATGGGCACCCAGTGAGAGGCAGGGTTTCCCATCACCTGTCCCACTGGAGGCCTCTAACATCAGACCAATGGGTTCTTGAGATTGTCTGAAAGGGCTACCCCCCGCCCCCACCCCCCTTTGTGACCAGTCCTCCACCCATGCCACAGGCTGACAGAGGACCATCTCGCCTTGCTCCACTAGGAAGTGATGGCTCTCTTGGAGCCATATAGAGGGTGTCGATGCCAGAAGTAGGTCATGGTTGTTATTCCCGCTATTTGCTGGTGCCCATGAAGGATGGAAGCCTTTGTCTTATCCTAGACCTGCTCCCTTGCAATTTCTTTCTCGAGTCCTGTCTTCTCTCGACCCGGTAGACTGGATGGTAGCGTTGGACTTGCAGGACGCATACATCCACATCCCTGTCCTGCTTGCGGTTCACAGTGGGCCACAAGCACTTTCAGTTAGCCATGCTTCTTTTTGGCCTTATTAGCGCCCCTCTGGTGTTCACCAAGGTAATAGTGGTGGTTGCAGTTCATCTGCGGAGATCAGGGGTACCCGTTTTCTCCTATCTTGACGACTGGCTGTTGAAGGTAGACTCGCTCCAGGTTGTCGTCTCCCACCTCCAGACGACGGCAGACCTCCTGCACTCACTTGGGTTTACTATCAATGTGCTGAAGTCTCAACTGACTCCCTCTCAGTCGCTTCCTTTTATCGTAGCTGTTCTGGACATGGTACAGTTTCGGGCCTCTCCCAAATGGCGAGTCCAGGATGTTCAGGCTATGATACCGATGTTTCAGCCTCTGTCCTGGATTTAGGTGAGACTGACTCTGAGGCTGCTGAGCCTCATGGCCGCCTGCATCCTGCTTGTGACACCACCCCGCTGGCATATGCGGGCTCTGCAGTGGGACCTGAAGTTGCAGTGGGTGCAGAATCGGGGAAATCTCTCCGACATGGCCCAGATCTCGGAGGAAACTTGAAATGATCTGCAGTGATGTTTAGCATACAGCGATTGGGTCAGCTGCAGACCCCTCTCCTTTCCTCAACCTGATCTGACAGTGGTGACCGATGAGTCTCTCCTGGGATGGGGCGACTATCTGGGAGAGGTGGTGCTGTAACAAACAAGGCGGGGTGGGGTCGAGGATCCTCTGTCAAGGGGCCCTGCATCTCTGAACATGGCTGGGAACATCGGGGCATTTTCCTGGTGGTTCAACATCTGGAGGGCTCTCTGAACACCAGGGCAGACTAACTCAGCCGAAGATGCCTAGCAGATCGCGAATGGCATCTCCATCTGGAGGTGGTGCAAGGTCTCCTTCAGCAGTGGGGAGAGCCTTGGTTAGATCTGTTCTCCAGAGCTGAGAACGCTCAATGTCAACAGTTCTGCGTGCTGGAATTTCCAAGACTGCTCTCACTCAGGGACGCTTTTCGTCTCGAGTGGAGCTCAGGCATCCTGTATGCCTTTCCATCCATACCACTCCTGCTCAGAGTTCTCAAGAAGATCAGAAATGATCGGGCCCAAGTCATTCTTGTGGTTCCGACTGGGCTTTGAGAGTTTGATTTTCTGAGCTTTTGAGCATGGCCATCGGTCCTCTGGTCAGGCTGCCTTTTCAGGGGGATCTTCTGTCGCTGCACCAGGGCAGGTTTCTCCACCTGAAACTGTTAACGCTACGCTTTGATGCATGTAGATTGAGCGGCGACAGTTGACTGCTTTCGACCTTCCTCCCGAAGTCTGCACTGTTATCTTGGCAGCCAGGCATCCCTCCACCGAGACTGTATAATCCTGCCTTTGGGGCAAGTATGTAATATTGTGTGCAGAGAAACGGGTTGACCCTCTTTCTGATCTCCTCTCTCAGGTCCTTCTCTTTATCCATTCTCTTCCCCAGCAGGGTTCTGCTTTGGGCACCCTAAAGGGCTATCTTTCAGCCACCTCAGCCTTTCTGCGGTTACCTAATCAGCAATCCCTCTTTAAATCCCCTATTGTACATAAGTTCTTAAAAGGTTTGCAACACATGTTCCCACCATCGCCCTTCATCATACCTCAGTGGGACCTTAATCTGGTCCTTACATTTCTTATGTGCTCTCCCTTTGAGCCATTGCACAATTATCCACTCAAGCTCCATACCATCAAGACTGCCTTCCTGACTGCAATAACATCTCCCTGGAGGGTCAGAGAGCTTCAGGCTTTGTCATCCAAGCCTCCTTACTTGAACATCTACCCAGCCAAGCTGGTTCTTCGCACTGAAGCTTCCTTTCTGCCAAAAGTTATCATGTAGGCCAGTCCATCACCCTACCTACCTTTTACGCTCCGCCACATTCCTCCAAGGAAGAGGAGCGACTTCCCCGTCTGCACCCAAAAAGAGCGTTGTTGTTCTACCTTGACCGCACAAAAGAGTACCGGGTGGACGACAAACTCCTCGTGGGGTATGTCGGAGCCAAGAAGCAAAAGGCTATACAGAAGCAGACCATCTCCCTATGGATCATGCTCTGCATTAAGATCTGCTATGCACTGGCCAAGAAGCAGCCCCCTGAGGGCTTGCATGCTCATTTCACCAGAGCAAAGGCTGCGACCACTGTCTTAGCACGCAGAATCTTGGTCCTGGCCATCTGCCAGGCAGTGACGTGGGCTTCTCTGCACACATTTACAAAACACTACTGCCTGTACAGTCAGGTCCATTGGGACGGGCATTTTGCCCATTTGGTCCTGCAGGACTTTTTGGTGTGAAATTGTTTAGCAGACCCACCTCCGGCGAGCCGAACGACATCACCTACCGGCACGCTGGGGTACTGCTTTCAAAAAATGTCTGCATCCAGCCTGACAACTGAGGATAATTCTGAGGTAAGGATTCTGAGGATAGAGTTTCTACCAGATAAGGGGTTATCGAAGGTAAGTAACTTGTTCCTTATTTTCTTATAAAATGGACGTTAGTAGTTTTCCACCCACCACCCCATCCACCTATTGTCTTCCATCTTTTTTGTCACAGTTGTTTTTATAAAGGTTTATTGTGCAATTACTAAAAACCATTACAACATAAGTAGAGCATGTAAAAGACAACAGTTAAGTCACACCAAGAACGTTTAGATTTCTATAAAAAAATTTTTTTTTAAATGCTTTCAAAATACATCAAGAAATGTCCTGGATTTTACTTTTCAAGGTATACCAATAGTGGAGCACAGCCAGAAGTGAAGGGTGAGGAACTCGTAGATGTGTAAAAACAGCTTGTGCTCGAAGCCCATGGGAACTTTAATGTGTAGAACTTGTATGTCTTCCTGTCTTCTAAGTGCTATGTTTTGCAATGTGCTATTGTTTCATTTAAAGGGATGCTGAAATATCCTGATTTTTAAAAGGAAAAAAATCCATCTTGTCATCTCTGATAAACATAAGCACCCCAGTCTCCAACCACATCCTTCATCCTAGGACCAGGGTTGGATAACTAGTGTTCTACTCATATTTGATGAACTCTGCTTATCAATATGACTGTTCCCCAGCCCCTCAGGCATGTCTAAGGCAACTTGATAGCAGGGTAGCCATTCAACGTCTTATGCATATTGCCAGTTAGCGAAACTTCGTAATCTGACGTTTGTCCTACAAAAAGCCCTATTGGAAAAAACAAGACAACAACAGAGTTCGTTCTGGCAGAAATGTATTTGGGCTAGCAAAAAAGCCACTTCAAAGGTCTTTTGCAGTATGATTAATGGTGCCACGAGAACAGGGGTCTCCAACCTTTTCTGCAATGAGAGCTACTTCTGATCAGTGAAAATTGTTGTGAGCTTCTGAAGGACAAGTAATTTGCGTATTGTTATCAGACACCCCATTGCCCAGCTTTCTTGACTTTAAACCTAAAGTCGATGGAGCCCGGTGCTATGGTTCGAATAAAATACCATGACTAGGGGTACTATGATAGGGCTGCCATGTGCTTCAGTGAGTGCATGGTCTATGGGGATATATTAACGTGTGTGAATGAAAGGGATATATGTGTATTGGTGACTGAGAGTCTGTGTCTTATGTACTTGTGGCACAGGACATACCTTTTACCAACTGTGGCACCGTTACATGTGCAACACACACAACTTTTTTTTTTTATGGAAGAAATTTAAAGTGCAAAAAAATGTTCTGCAAACATGTTCATAATAAGGAAAATTTTCATTCACTTGATGGAACATTTTTCTGCTGTTTAAATTTCTCCCATTTAAAAAAAAAATGGCTGTATTTTTCAGTTATAAATATGGCAACATGTCTACGAGCCACCAGGGGCAATGTCTACGAGCCACCAGGGGCAAGATGCCTGCTGTGTGTAAATGCAACACTTTGAAATGTGAGATAATTCAACTGAAGAGTTAACTTTGTTTATATGCTTTACATAAATCTCATCATTTTAATTTACTCCCATGTCAGTGTCTTTACAAACAGCAGGCATTTTACTCCCAGTGGCCTGTAGACATGGTGCCATATTTATAACAGGAAAATAGTCATTTGTTTAAATGTGAGGAATTTAAAGTGAAGAAACATGCTTCATTAAACATTAGGGCTTAATTTAGTACAGAAAAACTTTAAGACATTGTTTCATAGAAGCATTTTTCTCCCCTTTAAATTTATCCTATTTAATAGAAAATGACTGTATTTTAAGATATAAACATGGCACTGTCTTCCAGCCACTGGGAGCAAGATGCCTGCGGTTTGCAAACGCCACACTTTGAAAAGGGAGAAAATCAAAATGAAGAGTTAGCTTAATCATTACGTTAACTCTTCATGTTCATGTTCTCTCATTTAAAAGCATTCAGAAATATAATTTTGTTCTCATGCTCCAATATTGAGTTGAGAATGACTTTTATTTAAGAGTTAAATGCCTCAGTGCTTCAGTTATGAACCTCTGTGACTGACCTGGGTCATAAATCTGAGTGGGGCACTGTTCATCATCAGGCTATCAGCAGCCTGATAATGTAAAATTAACACACCCTCTCCTTAACTTTAAAAGGAAAATGCAACACTTATGTATTGCAGTTCTTAGTTAAAAATTAAGGCTGGGAGCTACTCTCAAGGTTACTGGTAGCTCGCAATCGATTGGTTGGAGACACCTGCAGCAGAACAACCCAGCCACCCACAGCATCTTATATAACCGAGACAGTCTGGGTTTCGTTCTCAACACTACACTTTGGTGGAGAACGATCCAAGACAGTGGTAAACAATCTTGAGGGCTGTATTAATCAAGGTGGGTGAAACACAGAGTGGAGTCTAGACCCTACCACTACCAAGCGCAGTAATATCCCGAGGGTGGAGCGATGGAGCACCTGGGCCTAATGGCAAGGGGCCCTAAAAGCTCTGTATAAAAACGATCTAGAGTTCTGGGTAGAAAATAAATGTGTGCCCGTTTTAACTACTCCTTGCAGGCAGAAATGATTCCGGACTGATGGCGCGGTCAATAATTAAACCAATTTATTAAGAGTGGTGATAAAACGGTTCTGGCAAATTTCCGACTGATTGCCTTTCTAGATGCTGAGGCTAAATATTTTGCAACAATAATCTTTGGCAAAGTCACCAGTTGGGCAGAGGAGAACAAGCTGGTCCCGATAAACCAGATGGGTTTTTATAAAGGGAACAGATACATCAGTAAACATCATATTGCTCTCTGTTCTAATTGGTAAAATAAGGGATAAACATCAGAACCTACATCTTTGTTTTGTGGACTACATGCCTGCATTTGACTCAGTTGATTGGAACATCTTCTAGGCCAAGCTGTATAAATGGTGTATGCAGGCACCACTACTAAAAGCAATTCAGCTTCTTTATACAAAGATGTGGATCAGAATAAAATTGGGAGTCGAAAGCAGAATATCAAGGAAAATACACACAATACAGGGATTAGAACAGGATTGTGTACTGCATCCTACTTGTATTCTCTGTTCTTGTCAGATCTTACACAAGACGTAAACAAGGTAGCATCACATTCGCCCCGATTTAGCGATTTTAGCATCTCTAACTCTATGCAGACTATGTTGTCATAGTCATCCCAACTAAGATCAGTCTACATCGGCTGATTAATACACTATGCCAACACGCAGAAGATCATGCAATGGAGATCGATAGCTCTAAAACAAACATCTTGTGAATAACAAGAAATAGAAGGGGTTGCACAAGTGATACCTAAATGACCAGCTCCTAGAGAATGTAACCAACTATAAGTACCTCGAGGTCATGATGGATTTAAAAGGAACATTTGCTGCACAAAAACACGAAATAACCAGGAAGGGTGTTGCACTAATGTCGGCCTTTGGTGTTCTTTACAACTCACTTAAAAGTTCTAGCATGCTACCAACATTGAATGTGATCTCCGCCAACCTCATTCCAACTCCGGCATATGGGTCAGAAGCACTCTGTGGCCGCGATGCGTGTATAATAGAACGGGTTATTTTAAGAACATACAGATATGTATTTTCACTCCCAAAACACACATCACTGGCTCAAATATGCCTGGAATTTGGGACTCCTAAGCAAGATCTGGGAAGATATGGAGACTTTGCCCGAGAGAACCCCTGGGATGCATACGATATATACGGCTGCATTATATACGGAGTGAGAACTACAATGTAGCGTGTTTTCTGTTTTGCGTCTAAATGTACCTTGAATTGGTTATCAACACGGCAACACTGAATCCCTCTTCCTCATTTTTTATTAATATGTCTATTGCACTTTAGATCTCACATAGGACACAATTTTAGTTACATCCACTCTGAGTGAAGCTAAGGCCTAAAATTGTATTATGTGGCCATTGTTAGTGACTATCGCTAGCGAACAGCACGTGCTTACATGCTTAAATATGTCATAAAATATTTAGTCTTATCATGAATTCATATTCTAATTTTTGGGCAATTTTAACTCTGCTTTTTATGACGTGTGAAGTATTTTTAATGTTATCTTAGCTTTGCAAAATGTATGGTTTTAATTAACTAAACAGTAAACGATTGATTAACTGATGATTGGTGTGGACGTTTTACAGCATGCTGTGTGTTTTTGAGGCAATAATCATAGGACTTTCACTTTCAGTCAGTTGTCTAGATGGGGATAAAACGGTATGTCCTCCCTTCTCGGTTTGGTAGAAACAATTAAGCCATGTTTCTTAAAGGACCGGTGGTGCTTGTCACCTACCATGAATCTGTGGTACTTTTTGTTCTGATACATGGGGATTTTTAATTATGTGCCCTTCCGAACTGATGGTACTACTACAAAACTTGCCTTCTACCATCATGGATTTGATATCCACTTGTTGAGTGGCCTTGGGTTTTGTAATTGATTTTAGTTCCCCATCTTTTTAGATCTGGCTTGGTTCCTTTATTTAGAGGACAGCAACTGGACTGTTGTACCAATTCTTTGTCAGTTCCTTAAGCAGTGGTATGTACCAAAATGTCTGGGTCCCCCGATGAGGCAACAGTGTTTGGTGGTTGTAAGACTGGGGTTAATGATTGCCTTCTGGCAGTGACAATATGATCTTCCACTAGACAAATTTCAGTGTTATTTACGCCCATGACAAAAGTTAGAATTTTGGAAATAGACACCGAACCAGGCTCGGAGAGCCCCATCCTCTCCGGGGGGAGGGGGTGGGGAGGGGTGTTAGTTTTTCTTTCTTTTTTTAACCCTTCACGGTTTCAGCCCAAATAATGTAAACGTCCTTGGTGGGAAAGAGAAAGGGTCGTCACGTACAGCAACACAGCAAGTGCTGCTTTTAGGGCTCATGGACATAGTTTTGTACTGCTGTCATATTCCACCCCTCTGCCTCTCTCCTGCAGAACTCTCAAGTTTCCCAGTTCCATGCGTGAGTAATAGGTCATGCTGACTGGGGTTTGACCAGAGCATTACATTTTAACTGGCCTTAGGAAATTCCAGGCTTTGGAGGCTGGTGTAAGCTACTCTCTTTTAAAAACCGCTTATGGCCCTGAGCTTTATTTGCATAATATTCTAAATTCTGAGTTTAGATTCTATTTGACTAGTTTTTTCTTCAGTAACTTTCATTTTTTGGTGACGTTCCCAAAGCGGGGATCCTGGTTGCTGTCATTGCCGAAAACTTCCTGTGATAGTGCCTCTAAGCAAAGTATGGTGCATGTTACACTCTTTTGTACTCTGTACGGTTACCCTCAGAAGAGTTTCATACTTCCAATTTTGCGGAAAGAAAATATTAGGCAACATACATTAGCCTTTATATTCCTGCAAAAACATGGCTAAGGGCGTATCACTTATGCTGTTAATAATTTTTTAAGATACTGTCTGGCCACTAGGAAGAGTTATGGTTACTCCGTTGGATGAATCAAGTCTGTTGTTTTTAATTCCATTGTTTTAACATATGGAGGATAGTGGGACTGTCGTACTAGAAAAGAACTTCAATAGTCCATTGTAGAATAGGAAAGATGTTTATTAGGTAGTTGTCATGAAGAGCCCCACCAGGAGCAGCCTTCCTGCTGCTCACCCATTCTCCAACTGACTCTCTCACTCACCCAACATTCCACAGCATCACCACACACCAACATTCCACAACCCCAGTCACACTGGCTGAGCAGCAGGTATAACATATCTCCCTTCTTTACAAATGCCAGAATAACATTAGCAAGTACTCCATGCATGTCTACCAAATACAAAAACGAGAGGAAAGAAAAAGTGCATACAAAAGCTAGAATAACATTGGAGACTTTTGCAAGCATGTTTACACAATAGCAAGCGAGACAAAGGTGCATGGAAATGTCAGGTGGAAAACGCCATACACATGCTGCATAACTGAGTAAGCAATACATCGCCAAATTACATGTAGGGATGGTACACGCCTCAATATCAAATGTAATAAAACATGCAGGTAACATAATACATGTAAAAGACCATGCATGCTGACCACAGAAGATACAAGAAATAAAGATATACATGTAAAACGGAATACATGCAAGTAACCTGTTGAGTGCAAACATATTACCATTTTAACTAAAGATAAAACAGACACTATGAACACGCACTCTACCATATGCATGCCAATCCGGACAGAGAAAACGATAAAACTAACTCGCCTCACTCATCTTCCCCCTTTCAATCAACAAAAACATACACTCTACCACACCTAGCTCCTCCACCAAACCCCTAATGCCACCAACATGGCAGCTGGCCAGGCTGACATAAAAGACAGCACGCAGGGAACCAACCACCGGAGGAGCAGTAGAAAACCGCCCATAGCAAATGAAAAAAAACATCGGGAAGGTTGGAACACCTTGGCTTAAGTACTGCCCTTCACCCCTAACCCCATAGGAAGGGTGGAACACCTTGGATTAAACACTGCCCTTCACCCTTACCCTGTAGGAAGGGTGGAACAAAAACTTCAATCACAAGTCATTTGGCTTAAACACTGCCCTTCACCTTTACCCTGTAAGAAGGGTGGTACAACAACTTCAAACACAAGTCAGGACCAAAACCTGGTCTCACCTCAGGACCTTGGGACCCTCATTTCAGAACCCTCACAACTTGGCCCAAATATGTACATGTCTCACCCCGGCTACAACACTGGCATGAAATACTGTATTGAACAAAAGCACCCATGCAGAATATATATATATATATATATATATATATATATATATATATATATATATATATATATTATATATATGTGTGACACTAGTCCCCGGTAACACGCGAGAGCACCGCTAGATCTCATACAACTGACACGCTCAACTTAATCTACACAGTCAGTCCTCTCGAATTCATATACTCTCTAATTTTAACAATAATAAAAAAACGTATCCAATGCCACAACCCCAGCCATAACACTGAGAACAGTCAATCATCCACTACAGAGAACCCCAACCAGGAAGAACACACTATGAACACAATAGCCAATCTTTCTGCATAAGCATAAACTACAGCACTATGTCCATGAGGTTTTCTTTTTGCTTTACCCATAACCATTCAACTTGAAGTACGGAAGTCTGTTGAATTCACTGTGGCTGGAATAGAAATTGACATGAGGGTTCCAGAGAGCGCTCCGACCCTATCCCAGCACGCAAGTGGTTCCTCCTCCAACGCCTTACTTTACGTTAAACATCCAGTGGGAAATGAAACCATGCATGAGAGTCTGACTGCTTTAACTGCATCACTTTATGCTACCCTCGTCGCTAAAAATGTCGTACTAGAAAATAACTTCAATAGTCCATTGCAGAAATGGAAAGATGTTTATTAATTAGTTGTCATGAAGAGCCCCACCAGAAGCAACCTTCCAGCTCAGCCCGTTCTCCAACTGACTCTGACTCACCCAACATTCCACAGCATCACCACACACCAACATTCCACAACCCCAGTCACACTGGCTGAGCAGCAGGTATAACATGGGCATTATCTTATAAGCAGCAAAGGACATTGCACTTTAGCTCTTTTATTTATTCTTTTGTATGTTTTTATTGAATATTGATCTGCTTATCAAGTTCTCACTGTTAATATTGCATTGGGATATGTATGGATTTCTCCTTCCCGAGATCTTTAGGATGTATATATTATTTTTTGTTTTGCTTTTTTGGCTATACATAACCGAATACAGATCGATTGATATGATATATCATCTGGCTTGGCAGTTCAGCTGTCTGATGACCTATTGTTACCAGTTCTTGAAATTATACATAGAGCTGGCTTGGGCTCCGCCCAGATTATTGCTGTCTCATCACCTGCTACTGGCTCTTTAGTGCATCATTCTGCCATTGAAGTGCTTCTATTGCTATGCATGAGGGACTAACTTTTATTTTTTTAGTTTGTTTTTACACTGCAGTTGGGTTCTTTTTTTAATGGTTTATTCAGGTCTCAAAATGCAAGCCCTAACTTTTGCTTGTTCAGTTCTAGGGAAGTACATAGTGTATAGTCTTTTGGTACTTTCCTGCAAGGTTGCTTCCTATTAGGTCTCACTTGATAGCAACTTTTGCATCTCCCAAAATGGGATTTATAATTGTTCCCTCTTGTAGAGTTTTGTTTTGGCATTGATCCTCATTGGTTTTTGTACCAATTAAATGCAGGAGGCCTTTTGTCTGAGCTGATTAGTTCCACTGGTCTGCGGAAAACTGTCTTCCACTGGCCAGGTTGCTGTGTTTGGGAACAGGGAACAGAGGTGGGGCGTTCCCTTTATTGGAACCTCTTCAGGTACGTTGGGGCTCCTTCCACTCACTACTTTATTTCTGGCGTGTTTGTACTGGCACTTGTAAGGAATGCCTGTTGTATCGAAGAGGGTGTCTGTGCTTCATTGGGGTTTTGTAAAGAGATGTCGAATGAGGCATCCTGTCTCTCTTTTTTAATTTTGTCTATAGGGTCAGAAAATGTATTTTGTGTATGTTATAGTTTGTACCTGAATCGAAAAACCCACAGTTTTCCCTGTATGCACGGAAGTGTCCTTATGAGCATCTGCCTGGATGTGCTTTCGGCGTTCTCCAGGTGTGGTTTAATGGTAAATTATTTGGCCAACCTGCACAAAAAGCCTGGGCCTCTCTTCTGTGTGGCTTTGGGTGTATTTCATCCATATTGTCCTATTAGCTTCTGTCATAGGTAGCTACCAAAGCCCTAAAATTGGTTAGGTACATGCTGTAGGTTACTTGGAAGATTCTCTTCTGCCTGCAGCCTCTAGTGTTTTTTCTGTCCTTGTTGACAGATGGTGTCGTTGTTATGCCTGGTCCCCTGGCCTCTTGATTACTGTATTAACTGTGATTGATTCAGCTTGTTGGGAATCCCTAATCATGAAAGGTTCCTGTAGTGCTACCTTTACTGTTTCTCTATTCTTACGTTGATTGGCCTTACTTAACCCAGGTGTGCAAAAGGGTTGCTGTATTGGTTGACAGTTTGGGGCAATACTTGAAGCTAATGATGTTCGCCAGATGTAGAGGTTAGCAGTTTTTTGGTTAAGATATCTATATTTTTTCCTTCGATCTCCTTGAGGGTGTGGGATCTTTCTGCAGCCCTTTGGATTAGTGAATTAAAGTGTTCGTGATTGTCCCGGGTGGGGCGTTGAGCTGGGGTAAGTAACAACTTTGTAGTTGTAGTTTTCCGATCCTATTCCTCGTGCATGCTGGGGTCTCTCCCATCTGGTACTCACTATTGTGTGTGCCTTCTCTCTTCCTTGTGTTCTAGGCACGTGATGTGAGGTCTACACTGGGCTTGGTGTCAAGCCTAGAAGGCTGGGGTCACCGGGTGCCTCTTCGCTTCGGTTGTGCTCTGAAGGTGGAGTGGTAGTGTCGCCTCATTGAATCTTTGGCATGGATGTTAGTCTGTTAAGTGTCCTAGTGATAATACCATCTCCTGCTTTCTAAGTGTTCTTGAAGACTTACTTGAATCTCGTTCTTTATCGAGATTTTAAAACAGCCTTGGCTATTTTGGTATGGAACTATGTACTTTGGGCTCCTGGACATGAATGCCCAAGAGTGATTTTTGCGACATAGTTTTCAGACGTCTGTATATTGTGTATTTTAGAAAAAACAAAAGTGCATCACTTTTTGGGGGTTAACATGCTGTACCTGTTTTTCTTTGCCTCTGTTTGATTGCCGTGCCATTTTCTAAATGTTGTACCTCAAGACTTTTGAGGTCAAATGCTACACTGGATGGAAAGGGTCTGTGATTCCTCATATACAGGGTGTCTGGCCGATATGTTTTGGTGTTTGTGTGGTTGAACTGGCCTGGAGTTACACCCTCAGGACTAGCTAAATGCCTCACACCTACCAATATTTTCAACAGTCAGATTTTCCTGTGCCGATAGACAGTCTTAAGCTTTAGGGTTTTCTAAAGTGGCCAGTTTGATGCCTGAAGTCCAGTTAGCATGATCGCTGTAGGCTGTTTTATGATTGAAGAGCAGCAAAGATGTTCGTTTTGTCCCTATTTAAAATAAAAAATCTATTAAGTGAAAGATTGAAATGGGCTATTAATTTTGAGTTTTCATAGGTTATTCTTGTGGGGTTTAATAGGCACAGCACCGCATCATCTTTAGAGAAACAAACATTGGTAAAGCCAATAAGTTACGCCTTGTTGGCCTATTCGTTTACAAATACATTTTGCTGCTGCACTGCAGCATCGACAAATGAAAAGGGAAAAAAGCCTGATTAGGCAGCCACGTCATTCTGTAAGCAGGTGCATACATTACCACCAACGATGCGGGTGTTATTTTTAGGTCTCGCCTACTATACAGTTTTGCGCTGTCTATAGGCAGAAGCCTATTGTAGTGATTGTTGGGGGGAGAAAGCAGCACACGAGGGAGAGAGCTAGAAAACATGTTCATTCTCATGTAGTGCTGAAAGAAAAAGAAAGTTCTCTGTAAAGGAGCAGTGGAAGAATTCAAGTCATCCGATCAACAGGATGGTTAAGAGGCTGTGCTCCTGGGAAGGGACAAACCAAGAGGAAGGCAAGTCAACAAACAGGAAGCAAGCAGATGAGTAACAACAAAGCCAACCAAAGGAAATCTAAGACCACTGCAAGTTTTTAGGTCTCGCCTAGGTAGCACTTGCGCTATCTTTTCGAGACATGCTGTATTCAGGTCCCTACATTTTCCGCCCATCTTTTCAATTGGCTCCTGTTACTGTCCTTTGGAAATGGAGGCTTTTGGTTTATGAATAAGCTTAGTAGTCTCTTCTTAGTAACTCCTTCTCTCCTTTTGTAACCTCCCATGAGGACTGCCCCTGTAACATGTGTTTTACTCGATCTGTTTTATTTACAGTTTGTCAGCACTATTTTCTTAAATGAATTACTCCTATTGCAGGTACGACATGCTCTCCTGCAACCGCTTGTCTTTTTTTAAGCAGCTCTTTAACAATGGCCACGCCATTAACGCTGCACACGCACTAATATATTATTTTTAAAGCAGCGCAACACTTCTGGCTGTCTCCTATGTTTAATTTTTTAAGGCGCACTTTTTTTTCAACAGCGTGGCACGCTTCTGGGTCAACAATGGAGGGCGCGCCTTTCTTTTATTATGCATGGCTCGCCCATAAGACCTGGATGGCAACATTTCATTTTTTTAATAAAAATAGGCTTGCAGCGCTAGAACTTTAACAGTGGCAGCCGGACATTTATTTTCTATGTGTGGCTTGCCCACGTGCACTGCACGACACCGACCCCTGGCCACATAGCCCCCTCACTCACCCCCGCTCTGCGTCAGCAGCATGTGTGGGAGTTCCGAGCTAGGCTCTGCATGGGGGCTTTTCTACTCGGCTCTTAGAGCTAACAGCTGTTTCCCCCTCCTGGAGAACAGGGCACAAACAGCCCCCGCCCACACACTTGAATTCCCCTTCCTACAGATAACGAGACTCTGAGCTCTTTGCATGCCCCCAAGTTCACTTGCTAGCTGGCCAGGCTCGTAGCCTAATTTCGCCCTCAGAACAACAAGCAAATTCAGACGGACTTGTTTATACTGTACGGTAATTTTGGATGACAGCATGGTGACGTAGGCTGGGTGGATCAGCTGATATGTTCAGCAGGTATTGTGGCACAGTAGAGAGTGAATGTGCTAATACTTCCTCTTTGGATTCAGTGTACCTACATGTAGCAAATGATGGCCAGCCCGTCGTTGGAAGTTCTTTACTCAGTCTAGTGCCTGCACCGGTTTTGAGCAATCCTTTGCCCAGTCCATCACAGTGACATCTCGTCAACAGGCACCTCTTTTCTGCACGCCTTCCCGCAGTCTGTCTCCTGCACCTCTCATCTGTGGTTCTTCCCTAAGTCAAACACTTGAATCTCTCTTCAGTAATTCTTTGCTTAGTTTAGCATCTGCACGACTCTTCATCACCTCTTTGTTCATGACACCCCCACCACTAAAGACCCTATCTAACTCCTACTAATGTAACATACCACACAGAAACTGGAGTAAATTCATGAAATGCCTTTCCTTAAGGCACAACACAATATCCACTGAAAAAAGAGTGTTTGGTGTATTAAATTAACATACTCTGTTATTCAGCTCCTGGTAGAGCTAACAAAAAGCACAGACTGTCCTTTGGTATGAAGACGATAATAGTCACTAAACTGGCACAATGTGTCACTGTGAGAAGCTGGCCTGGTATATGATGTCCACTAATGTAAGTGGGCACCTTGCACCAGTCGAGACAACCCCTATGGTGATTTAAGAGGTCTTAGACAACCTTAGAAAGCTCTCTAAGTGGTAGCTGTGGAGAGCAGCCTTCAGGCTTAGTCCAGAAGGAGTGTAAAGCAGTTTGTTTTACCAGAATGCAATCTTATAGTATAGATTAAGTGAAAAAGAACCACACAAGGTATTTATAAAAATATGTATTTATTAGAGAATACTCTCTAACATGTTTAGATATCTCCTACACGGAGATAAACACAATGCACTCAATACTTTGCATAGAAATACAGTAAATAGCACGAAATACACAGTGGGCCCCATGGGGGGACCAAACCATATACTAAGAAAATGGTATAAGAACCACGACTCGGGTCAAGAACGTGTCGAGAGGACGTAGAAGTGCTGGGGACCCAAGGAACCACCCAAGGTGAGTAGATAGGGACCCCACAGAGAGCGTGTGCAGTGTGGGAACACGACTGCGTGCTCCGTACAACTCTATGTGTAAGTCGTGGTTGGATTTTTAAAGATTAAGGACCCTTCCCAGTGGACCCTGAAGGAACTCCGTGGAAGACAGAAGGTTGGAGAGCCACCCCACCCGTGGATACCATAGTACCCACATTACCTACACCAGGGAAGCCAAGTGCATACGTGTAAAGTGGTGTCGAAAACCGTTGTCGAACCCAGTGGAGGACTTCAGGAAAGTGCCGCTGCTGCAGAAGGAGAAAGTATCCGGTGGAATCCGAAAGTGGATTCTAGATGAGAGGTACCTGCAAGCAGAGGGGGCAGAGTCTATCACTCAGGGGTGACCAGGAGGCTTGGAAGACGAATGCCCTCCGATGTCGGGTGTTGCAGGATAGGTGACGATGACCTTGACTCTGCAGCTGTGAGGACCAGTCGACCCTGAGGAAGACCAGGAGGCATGCACGAGCTGTCCCGCGAAGGTTGTTTAGTGCTGAGGGGCCGGTGTCCGGCGGGAGCACCAACAAGCCTTGGCAAATGCAACCAACGCAGGAATTGAAGAAGGAGCAACGTTGAGACCAGCAAGGTCCAGGGGACTCACCACAAGCAGGGGAGTCCGGGCAGGGCCCGAGCAATCAGGGGAGCCCAAAAGAAACAAAGGTGACCCTCAAATGGACCCACAGGCCGGAAGCACTGGTGTAGCGAGAGGACCTCAAGCAGCTCACCAAAAGATGCAGGCCACGATGCACACGATGCAGTGTGGCTGAAGATTCTGGTCCCTGGAGATGCTCGAGGTTAGGGCTACTTGGAGCCCGAAGATCTTCTTGGAAGGAAGCCAACAAGCCTTTGCAACTGCAAGTTGACGCAGTGCACAGAGGTTCGGTTATTGTAACACCTATGAGGGATACTAGCCTCAAACTTGGTGAGAGGGTAGGGCAGGCCTCGGGAGCAGTGGAAAACCACAACCTGTGTTGCAGAACCTTACGGAGTCCGGAGGAGCCCAGGATCAGCAGACCGGTCGACTTAGTTGCAGTGCCTGCGATTGCAGGGGAGTGACTTCTTCACTCCAAGGGAGATTCCTTCAGGTGACTTTGATGCCCACAGGCCTTGGAAGGTTCCTGTATGGTGCACAGGTACAGACGATGCAGCAGACTGGAAGGGAGACGAAGTCCAGCCCAAACGAAGTCCAGAGTGCCCAGACGGTAGAAGAAGAAGTGGTGTCTGATCAGAATCTTATCCTACGACGAATCTAGGGACCTACACCCAGGTAAGCCCTTAAGTACCCTGGGGAAAGGGTTGGGACGATTCAGGGAACCCTCCAAGGGGTGGGTCTGGACAGGGGGTAGGTTACTCCCATGTCCTTTGTCCAGTTTCGCGCCAGAGCGAGAGCCAACGGCTCCCAGGACTGGTTTGAACTGGACTATGCATGGGGACACCAAATGTGCCCATCATGCAGACTGAGTGGCACTGGCAAGCGCACCCACCCTACCCCAATACACTAAATCCTGTCTGGGAGGTGGTCACACCTCCCTGTGACAGGATGCCTATTGTTCTGCCTTCCCCTGCTCGAGCTTGGCTCAGCAGCAGGAGGGCAGAATCGTGTCTCTCGTTGGCAGCAACCATTTTGTGCTGTCCGGGTCAAGAAGGCTGGTACCGGGAACACTGAGAGCCTAACAGAGGGCTCTTCTAGTGCTTGGAATCATACCCCCACACCGTTTACGGTGTGGGGGTATGATTCGAACATGTTTGATATCAAACATCATGATTCGTTGCAGCCAGTTTCGAGATGGTCATCGTGTAATTACGCGGTGCCCCTCTATATGATATATGGCTGCTTCACTGACAACCAGGGAGAATGGACTCCGTAGGCTGTAGGGGTGTCCTGCTCATGCAGGGGCACCCTCTCACTTAGAACCAAGCACCCTGCCTTCAGGATTGTAAAGGCCTGCTATATGGGTGACTTAAAGGTTTTAAGTGCAGTGACCCTAGATATAGGAAACCTATATCTTTTGTAGGTGGTGCAAGCACCAGCTTACACAGGCTGCAATGGCAGGCCTGTAGTTCCATTTTGAATGGTCTCTCATGGGTGGCATAATGCATGCTTAAGCCCATGGGGGACCTCCGGGGTACCTATGCCCTGGGTACCTTAGTACCATATACTAGGGACTTATAAGGGTACCCCAGTAGCCAGTCTGGGATGTACCTAAGTACTAACCACAACAGTTTAAGGGAGAAAGCAGATAGACTGGGGTCCTGATTAGCAGGATCCCAGTCAGACTAGTCAGTAACAGATTAGCACCAGGCAAAAAGTGGGGGTAACCATGCAGAAGGATCCTATCTTTCTACAGTCACCATTAAAGTGGTTTAAATCCCGTCTTCACTGCTTGACCAAATTGAGTGCTTTTAGTCAAATTCCTTTACTTCACTGCGTGTCATTTCCCAGAACCATCACATTGGACAGTACTTTGAAGTAATTCAGTTCAGAACTGGCCTTTAAAACCCTATTTTGCATAGCTGGTATTGATCTGAATCTGCGTTTATTACAGTTGTCTAATAACCGTCCACCTAATACGTTATTAACATTTTCGACAAGTTTCCTCAGCAGCTGTGCAGTGGTTGTGCTATGGGAAGCCACACAACATAGAGCCATAAACCGCTTTTAGCAAATGTAACACAGATGACATGCTGAATAACGATTATATGTGTTGCTGGTTAGTGAACACGCCTGGAAGAGCAGACGTGGAGCACAGAGCAAGCGTGCTCTCAATTAATTGACAAAGCAATACATTCGGAATCATTTAAACTAAGATAAGTGTTTGTAGCCTCAATACTGGCAGACTGTATGCTTGGATACTCCTATGACCACTCCCTGTCCCCAAGCCATCCCTACCCAACACGGCCTCCTAGGTACTTTTCCTGTGAGTGCTCATGTAGCACTTCACGTTCCCAAAACACTCTGGTGAGCGGCCTTGCTTTGTTTTCTAATCCCCAACACTGTTTGGCAACGTCGGCTCCTCCTCTAAGGCGGAGGGGCGTCGCCCAACTGCTCTATGAACAGTTTGAATAGGAAAGCTAAAATGATAATAACTATCGTTATTATCATTTTAGTTTGCCTTCCTGCTTAGGTGTAGGGCGGGGCTGGCCAGAGCAGGGGTCAGGGGGAGGAGTGTTGAGCACACTCTAAAGTGTGCATGACATTTTGGCCAGCCCTCTCAGGCTGGCCAAACAGTCATGCGCACTTTGCATGTTCCCCATCAGGCTGTAATGCACAACCTGGTGGGGAACATGCACAGCCTCCCAGTCCCTCTCTAAGCGCTGAACCGCGGCACTCAGACCAATCACAACGCTGCTGTAATGCAGCGTTGAGATTGGCTAGGGGATTCTGGGAGGCTGTGTGCTTCCTGTTACGAAGACGACGGAGGAAAGGCGGCGGCCCCCAGGTAAGTCTGTGTATTTTTTTTTTATTCCCCCCTTCCGTCTCCCTTGCCCCCACCCCTGTTCAGTAGCTGCAGCTACTGCTGTTTGCTTTCAGCTTGCACAAGGCCAGAGGTCTGTGGCGGGTCACGGTGACTGCCCCACCCCCAGGTCCCGTGCACCTATGGCCAGTCGCCGCACTTGGAGGACGGAGAGGGCCTGGTAAGAGTCAGTCTTTCCATCTTAGGCTACGATCATGACATTTCTCCAGCCCACAGGCATTTCTGATTGCGTCGTGCTCGAGCCCTACCCAGTTGAAAAGGTTTAGATATATTAATGTGCGTGGCAATTTGGGCCGGCCTTGGGTATGGGTGAGCTGGGCCCAAGCCCGGGGCTCCAATATTCCGAGAGGTGAAGCAAGGAGCTGCCAGACTTAATGTCATGCAGACAGTAGCTCATCCATCCAACTTGGTCTCAATCAGTCAGTTTAAGATCTGTTTTCCTTATCTTACATGTGCTTAATGGTTAAATACCTTTCAACTCCTTCATTTAGCATTTACTTTTAATTTACGTAAAATACTCTCAAGTTTACATATGTTATTTTTAAAAACACGTAACCCAACTAAACCGGACATTTTATGGATAGGTTAAAGACTTTGTCATTTACAAGGGAAAAAGCTCTAACTTTTGAAAATGCGAAGCCTATTGTATTGCAAATGCTTGTTGATATTGTCCACAAGAGTTCTTGAGCAAACCGACACCTGAAAGCTGTCTGGTGGGTGAAATCTAATAAGGCTATCGTTCTGAGAAATGAGTGTGTTGAATATAGTGAGCCAGATCTATTTCAGGGGCAAAAATACTTAAAGTGAGTGAGATGCTGAGGGCTAGCTAGAAACCGCTGCCTTTTAATGATTGGACCATGTTAAACAAAAAATGCTGGCTCTGAAGCTTTGAAGTGGGATAAAGATGGCATCGGTCTAGCAGGAAATGTTTTCCCATAAAATCAGAATAAGCAAAGACAATAGGTCTGGCCGTGGCAAGCCCGCAGTTTTTTATGTCGAGCCTAGCATGCGCGCTGCTCTATGGGAGGCTTCTTGTGAGGGCTCAAAACTTCTCCGTGTGGGTCAGACTCCTCCCACACATCTGATTGGCCTTTGCGTGTGTCTTTCAATAATGAAAGCACGCAAATGGCCAAAGGCAGGTGCATGTCCCACCTCTTCTTCAAATGTTCACTCCCACGGCGCTTTGCTCTCAGGAGCGAGCAGCGGCGCACAGGTTGGCAGCTACATTCCTCCCTCGTCGTGGATCAGGTTACTAATTAGCAGACTGCGCTCCATGTTTGCACCCCTCCCACTCTTCTTTGTTTGTTATTTGTAGTACGGTCCGGTTTCACTTTAGGGACCGCGGACCGCGCTTGCTGAAAGTGACAATGTATTCCGACAGTGTGACCTTTACTTTCAGTTCATAAATGGCACGGAGAGTAAAGACAGAAAAGCAACCCCCCCCGTGCCTGTCCACTTTTCTACCCGTTGTAACGTCTATACTGTCTATAAACACCAATTTCATCACATCTCTCAAAGAGGCACACGTTTTGGGGTTAACCAGGCTTTCTCATGTTTACATCGTTTTCAACCCATCGTGTTTTATTCATCTTTTGATGATTCCTCATCTAGTTGTGAGTTCCCTTCTAGGTGTTTCTTTCATTGTACCTCCCGCTGTGGATCCCTATTAAGGTTCTCTTGAAATATGGATGGATGTCTGGCAACAGGGGCGGTTGTTACCACTCTCTCGCTTATCCTACTAGTTTGCGTTCATACTTGCTTCCTCTACTTCATTGTTTTGCCTGTTGTCGGTTCCCTCAGTCGTTCGTGTTATACTTGTCTCTGACTATGCTCTGTATTCCTTGTGGACTACCCGTGTCTAAATGTACCTTGGTTTTCCCACTGTATATGACAGCACAACACTGCTTCCCAGGTGTAGTGGTATTTGTTTCTTCGGTTCTTGAGCAATATTACTGGTTTGCCTGGGGCTAGTTACAATGAGACTCCAAGTAGCACGGAGATTATTAAGTTATGCTCCATATATCTTGTTTGTGACGCTGCGCCGTTCTGTGACCCAGAGAGTCCAGCCCAGGTCTTCCTCTCTCTCTCTCTCTCTCTCTCTCTCTCTCTCTCTCTCTCTCTCTCTCTCTCTCTCTCTCTCTCTCTCTCTCTCTCTCTCTCTCTCTGACTGACTGACTCTCTGACTGACTGACTCTCTGACTGACTGACTCTCTGACTGACTGACTCTCTCACTGACTGACTCTCTCACTGACTGACTCTCTCACTGACTGACTCTCTCACTGACTGACTCTCTCACTGACTGACTCTCTCACTGACTGACTCTCTCACTGACTGACTCTCTCACTGACTGACTCTCACTGACTGACTGACTCTCACTGACTGTCTCTCTCTCACTGACTGTCTCTCTCTCACTGACTGACTCTCTGACTCACTGATTCTCTCACTCTGTCTCACTGACTGACTAACTGAATGACTGACTCTCTCACTGACTCTCTCTCTCTCACTGACTGACTGACTCTCTCACTGACTGACTCTCTCTCTGACTGACTCTCTCACTGACTGACTCTCTCACTGACTGACTCTCTCACTGACTGACTCTCTCACTGACTGACTCTCTCACTGACTGACTCTCTCACTGAGTGCCTCTCTCACTGAGTGCCTCTCCCTCTCTCTCTCACTGACTGACTCACTGACTCTCTCACTGACTGACTCTCTCACTCTCTCTCTCACTGACTGACTCTCTCACTCTCTCTCTCACTGACTGACTCTCTCACTCTCTCTCTCACTGACTGACTCTCTCACTGACTGACTCTCTCACTGACTGACTCTCTCACTGACTCTCTCACTGACTGACTCTCTCACTGACTGACTCTCTCACTGACTCTCTCTCACTGACTCTCTCTCACTGACTCTCTCACTAACTGACTGACTCTCTCTCTCACTAACTGACTGACTCTCTCACTAACTGAATGACTGACTCTCACTCTCTCACTAACTGACTCACTGACTGACTCTCACTCTCACTGTCTGACGCTCTCTCTCACTGACTCTCTGACTGACTTGCTCTCTCACTGACTCTCACTGACTCTCACTGACTCTCACTGACTCTCACTGACTCTCACTGACTCTCACTGACTCTCACTGACTCTCACTGACTCTCACTGACTCTCTCTCTCACTGACTCTCTCTCTGACTGACTCTCTCTCTGACTGACTCTCTCTCTGACTGACTCTCTCTCTGACTGACTCTCTCTCTGACTGACTCTCTCTCTGACTGACTCTCTCTCTGACTGACTCTCTCTGACTGACTCTCTCTCTGACTGACTCTCTCTCTGACTGACTCTCTCACTGACTCTCTCTCACTGACTGACTAACTGACTCTCTCACTCTCTCTCTCACTGACTGACTGACTCTCTCACTGACTGACTGACTCTCTCACTGACTGCCTCTCACTCTCTCTCTCACTGACTGACTGACTCTCTCACTGACTGACTGACTGACTCTCACTGACTGACTCTCTCACTGAGTGCCTCTCCCTCTCTCTCTCACTGACTGACTAACTGACTCTCTCCCTCTCTCTCTCTCTGACTCACTGACTCTCTCACTGACTGACTCTCACTCTCTCACTGACTGACTGACTCACTGACTGACTCTCTCACTGACTGACTCACTGACTGACTCTCTCACTCTCTCACTGACTGACCGACTGACTGTCTCAATCTCTCTCTCACTGACTGACTCTCTCACTCTCTCTCTCACTGACTGACTCTCTCACTCTCTCTCACTGACTCTCTCTCTCACTGACTGACTGACTCACTCACTGACTCTCTCACTCTCTCACTAACTGAATGACTAACTGACTGACTCTCACTCTCTCACTAACTGACTGACTTTCTCACTGACTGACTCTTTCACTCTCTGTCTCACTGACTGACTCTCTCACTGACTGACTCTCACTCGCTCTCTCACTGACTGACTAACTGACTCTCTCACTCTCTCTCTCTCACTGACTGACTGTCTCAATCTCTCTCTCACTGACTGAGTCTCTCTCTCTCTCTCACTGACTGACTCTCTCACTCTCTCTCACTGACTGACCGACTGTCTCAATCTCTCTCACTGACTCTCTGACTGACTCTCTCACTCTCTCTCACTGACTCTCTCTCACTGACTGACTGACTCTCTCTCTCACTAACTGAATGACTGACTGACTCTCTCTCTCTCACTAACTGACTGACTCTCTCACTGACTGACTCTCTCACTGACTGTCTCACTGACTGACTCTCTCACTGACTCTCTCACTGACTGACTCTCTCACTGACTGACTCTCTCACTGACTGACTCTCTCACTGACTCTCTCACTGACTCTCTCACTGACTCTCTCACTGACTCTCTCACTGACTCTCTCACTGACTCTCTCACTGACTCTCTCACTGACTCTCTCACTGACTCTCTCACTGACTCTCTCACTGACTCTCTCACTGACTCTCTCACTGACTCTCTCACTGACTGACTCTCTCACTGACTGACTCTCTCACTGACTGACTCTCTCACTGACTGACTCTCTCACTGACTGACTCTCTCACTGACTGACTCTCTCACTGACTGACTCTCTCACTGACTGACTCTCTCACTGACTGACTCTCTCACTGACTGACTCTCTCACTGACTGACTCTCTCACTGACTGACTCTCTCACTGACTGACTCTCTCTCACTGACTGACTCTCTCTCACTGACTGACTCTCTCTCTCTCTGACTGACTCTCTCTCTCTCTGACTGACTCTCTCTCTCTCTGACTGACTCTCTCTCTCTCTGACTGACTCTCTCTCTCTCTGACTGACTCTCTCTCTCACTGACTGACTCTCTCTCTCACTGACTGACTCTCTCTCTCACTGACTGACTCTCTCACTGACTGACTCTCTCACTGACTGACTCTCTCTCACTCTCTCTCTCACTGACTCACTTACTGACTGACTCTCTCACTGACTGACTGACTCTCTCACTCTCTCTCTCACTGACTGACTCTCTCACTGACTGACTGACTCTCTCACTCTCTCTCTCACTGACTCACTTACTGACTGACTCTCTCACTCTCTCTCACTGACTCTCTCTCTCACTGACTGACTGACTGACTGACTCACTGACTGACTCTCTCACTCTCTCACTAACTGAGTGACTAACTGACTGACTCTCACTCACTGACTGACTTTCTCACTGACTGACACTCTCTCACTCACTGACTGACTCACTGACTGAATCTCACTCACTCTCACTGACTCTCTCTCACTGACTGACTCTCTCACTGAGTGCCTCTCCCTCTCACTGACTGACTCTCTCACTGAGTGCCTCTCCCTCTCTCTCTCACTGACTGACTCTCCCTCTCTCTCTCACTGACTGACTCTCTCACTCTCTCTCTCACTGACTGACTCTCTCACTCTCTCTCTCACTGACTGACTCTCTCACTCTCTCTCTCACTGACGGACTCTCTCACTGACGGACTCTCTCTGACGGACTCTCTCACTGACGGACTCTCTCACTGACGGACTCTCTCACTGACGGACTCTCTCACTGACGGACTCTCTCACTGACGGACTCTCTCACTGACGGACTCTCTCACTGACGGACTCTCTCACTGACGGACTCTCTCACTGACGGACTCTCTCACTGACGGACTCTCTCACTGACGCTCTCACTAACTGACTGACTCTCTCACTAACTGACTGACTCTCTCACTAACTGACTGACTCTCTCACTCTCTCACTAACTGAATGACTAACTGACTCTCACTCTCTCACTGACTGACTCACTGACTGACTCTCTCACTCTCACTGTCTGACGCTCTCTCTCACTGACTGACTCTCTCACTGACTGACTGACTCTCACTGACTCTCTGACTGACTTGCTCTCTCACTGACTGACTGACTCTCACTGACTCTCACTGACTGACTCTCTCTATGACTGACTCTCTCTATGACTGACTCTCTCTATGACTGACTCTCTCTCTGACTGACTCTCTCTCTGACTGACTCTGACTCTCTCTCTGACTGACTCTCTCTCTGACTGACTCTCTCTCTGACTGACTCTCTCTCTGACTGACTCTCTCTCTGACTGACTCTCTCTCTGACTGACTCTCTCTCTGACTGACTCTCTCTCTGACTGACTCTCTCTGACTGACTCTCTCACTGACTGACTCTCTCACTGACTCTCTCTCACTCTCTCACTGACTGACTCTTACTGACTAACTGACTCTCTCACTCTCTCTCTCACTGACTGACTCTCTCACTGACTGACTGACTCTCTCACTGACTGCCTCTCACTCTCTCTCACTGACTAACTGACTGACTCTCTCACTCACTGACTGACTGACTCACTGACTGACTCTCACTGACTGACTCTCTCACTCTCTCTCACTGACTCTCTCACTGACTGACTGACTCTCTCACTGACTGACTCTCACTCACTCTCTCACTGACTGACTCTTACTGACTAACTGACTCTCTCACTCTCTCACTGACTGACCGACTGACTGTCTCAATCTCTCTCTCTCTCACTGACTGACTCTTTCACTCTCTCTCTCACTGACTGACTAACTGACTCTCTCACTCTCTCTCTCTCACTGACTGACTGACTCTCTCACTGACTGACTCTCACTCTCTCTCTCACTGACTGACTCTCTCACTCACTGACTCTCTCACTCACTGACTGACCGACTGACTGTCTCAATCTCTCTCTCACTGACTCTCTGACTGACTCTCTCACTCTCTCTCACTGACTCTCTCACTGACTGACTCACTGACTGACTCTCTCTCTCTCACTAACTGAATGACTAACTGACTGACTCTCACTCTCTCACTAACTGACTGACTGACTCTCTCACTGACTGACTCTCTCACTGACTGACTCTCTCACTGACTGACTCTCTCACTGACTGACTCTCTCACTGACTGACTCTCTCACTGACTGACTCTCTCACTGACTGACTCTCTCACTCTCACTGACTCTCTCACTCTCACTGACTCTCTCACTCTCACTGACTCTCTCACTCTCACTGACTCTCTCACTCTCACTGACTCTCTCACTCTCACTGACTCTCTCACTCTCACTGACTCTCTCACTCTCACTGACTCTCTCACTCTCACTGACTCTCACTCTCACTGACTCTCACTCTCACTGACTCTCTCACTCTCTCTCACTGACTGACTCTCTCTCTCACTGACTGACTCTCTCACTGACTGACTCACTGACTCTCTCACTGACAGACTCTCTCACTGACAGACTCACTGACTGACTGACTCTCTCACTGACTGACTCTCTCACTGACTGACTCTCTCACTGACTGACTCTCTCACTGACTGACTCTCTCACTGACTGACTCTCTCACTGACTGACTCTCTCACTGACTGACTCTCTCACTGACTGACTCTCTCACTGACTGACTCTCTCACTGACTGACTCTCTCACTGACTGACTCTCTCACTGACTGACTCTCTCACTGACTGACTCTCTCTCTGACTGACTCTCTCACTGACTGACTGACTCTCTCTCACTGACTGACTCTCTCTCACTGACTGACTCTCTCTCACTGACTGACTCTCTCTCACTGACTGACTCTCTCTCACTGACTGACTCTCTCTCACTGACTGACTCTCTCTCACTGACTGACTCCTCTCTCACTGACTGACTCTCTCTCACTGACTGACTCTCTCTCACTGACTGACTCTCTCTCACTGACTGACTCTCTCTCACTGACTGACTCTCTCTCACTGACTGACTCTCTCTCACTGACTGACTCTCTCTCACTGACTGACTCTCTCTCACTGACTGACTCTCTCTCACTGACTGACTCTCTCTCACTGACTGACTCTCTCTCACTGACTGACTCTCTCTCACTGACTGACTCTCTCTCACTGACTGACTCTCTCTCACTGACTGACTCTCTCTCACTGACTGACTCTCTCTCACTGACTGACTCTCTCTCACTGACTGACTCTCTCTCACTGACTGACTCTCTCTCACTGACTGACTCTCTCTCACTGACTGACTCTCTCTCACGGACTCACTCTCTCTCTCACTGACTCTCACTCACTGACTGACTGACTCTGACTGACTGACTCACTCTCTCTCTCTCACTGACTGACTCTCTCACTCTCTCTCTCACTGACTGACTCTCTCACTCTCTCTCTCACTGACTGACTCTCACTCTCTCTCTCACTGACTGACTCTCTCACTCTCTCTCACTGACTGACTCTCACTCTCTCTCTCACTGACTGACAGACCCTCTCACTGACTGACAGACCCTCTCACTGACTGACAGACCCTCTCACTGACTGACAGACCCTCTCACTGACTGACAGACCCTCTCACTGACTGACAGACCCTCTCACTGACTGACAGACCCTCTCACTGACTGACAGACCCTCTCACTGACTGACAGACCCTCTCACTGACTGACAGACCCTCTCACTGACTGACAGACCCTCTCACTGACTGACAGACCCTCTCACTGACTGACAGACCCTCTCACTGACTGACAGACCCTCTCACTGACTGACAGACCCTCTCACTGACTGACTGACCCTCTCACTGACTGACCCTCTCACTGACTGACCCTCTGACTGACTGACCCTCTGACTGACTGACCCTCTGACTGACTGACCCTCTGACTGACTGACCCTCTGACTGACTGACCCTCTGACTGACTGACCCTCTGACTGACTGACCCTCTGACTGACTGACCCTCTGACTGACTGACCCTCTGACTGACTGACCCTCTGACTGACTGGCTGGCTTTCTGACTGACTGGCTCTCTGACTGACTGGCTCTCTGACTGACTGGCTCTCTGACTGACTGGCTCTCTGACTGACTGGCTCTCTGACTGACTGGCTCTCTGACTGACTGGCTCTCTGACTGACTGGCTCTCTGACTGACTGGCTCTCTGACTGACTGGCTCTCTGACTGACTGGCTCTCTCACTGACTGACTCTCTCACTGACTGACAGACCCTCTCACTGACTGACAGACCCTCTCACTGACTGACAGACCCTCTCACTGACTGACAGACCCTCTCACTGACTGACAGACCCTCTCACTGACTGACAGACCCTCTCACTGACTGACAGACCCTCTCACTGACTGACAGACCCTCTCACTGACTGACAGACCCTCTCACTGACTGACAGACCCTCTCTCACTGACTGACTGACCCTCTCACTGACTGACAGACCCTCTCACTGACTGACAGACCCTCTCACTGACTGACAGACCCTCTCACTGACTGACAGACCCTCTCACTGACTGACTCTCTCACTGACTGACTCTCTCACTGACTGACTCTCTCACTGACTGACTCTCTCACTGACTGACTCTCTCACTGACTGACTCTCTCACTGACTGACTCTCTCACTGACTGACTCTCTCACTGACTGACTGTCTCACTGACTGACTCTCTGACTGACTCTCTCACTCTCACTGACTCACTTACTGACTCACTCTCTCACTGACTCACTCTCTCACTGACTCACTCTCTCACTGACTCACTCTCTCACTGACTCTCTCACTGACTCACTCTCTCACTGACTGACTCTCTCACTGACTGACTCTCTCACTGACTGACTCTCTCACTGACTGACTCTCTCACTGACTGACTCTCTCACTGACTGACTCTCTCACTGACTGACTCTCTCACTGACTGACTCTCTCACTGACTGACTCTCTCACTGACTGACTCTCTCACTGACTGACTCTCTCACTGACTCTCTCACTGACTCTCTCACTGACTCTCTCACTGACTCTCTCACTGACTCTCTCACTGACTCTCTCACTGACTCTCTCACTGACTCTCACTCTCTCACTGACTCTCACTCTCTCACTGACTCTCACTCTCTCACTGACTCTCACTCTCTCACTGACTCTCACTCTCTCACTGACTCTCACTCTCTCTCACTGACTCTCACTCTCTCTCACTGACTCTGACTCTCTCTCACTGACTCTCACTCTCTCTCACTGACTCTGACTCTCTCACTGACTGACTCTCTGACTGACTCTCTGACTGACTCTCTGACTGACTCTCTGACTGACTCTCTGACTGACTCTCTGACTGACTCTCTGACTGACTCTCTGACTGACTCTCTGACTGACTCTCTGACTGACTCTCTGACTGACTCTCTCACTGACTCTCTCACTGACTCTCTCACTGACTCTCTCACTGACTGACTGACTCTCACTGACTGACTGACTCTCACTGACTGACTCTCTGACTGACTCTCTCTGACTGACTCTCTCTGACTGACTCTCTCTGACTGACTGACTCTCTCTGACTGACTGACTCTCTCTGACTGACTCTCTGACTGACTGACTCTCTGACTGACTGACTCTCTGACTGACTGACTCTCTGACTGACTGACTCTCTGACTGACTCTCTCACTGACTGACTCTCTCACTGACTGACTCTCTCACTGACTGACTCTCTCACTGACTGACTCTCTCACTGACTGACTCTCTCACTGACTGACTCTCTCACTGACTGACTCTCTCACTGACTGACTGACTCTCTCACTCTCTCTCACTGACTCGCTCTCTCACTGACTGACTCACTGACTGACTCTCTCACTCTCTCACTAACTGAGTGACTAACTGACTGACTTTCTCACTGACTGACACTCTCTCACTCACTCTCTCACTGACTGACTCTCTCACTCTCTCTCACTGACTCTCCCTCTCACTGACTGACTCTCTCACTGAGTGCCTCTCCCTCTCACTGACTGACTCTCTCACTGAGTGCCTCTCCCTCTCTCTCTCACTGACTGACTCACTGACTCTCTCACTGACTGACTCTCTCACTCTCTCTCTCACTGACTGACTCTCTCACTCTCTCTCTCACTGACTGACTCTCACTGACTGACTCTCACTGACTGACTCTCACTGACTGACTCTCACTGACTGACTCTCACTGACTGACTCTCTCACTGACTGACTCTCTCACTGACTGACTCTCTCACTGACTGACTCTCTCACTGACGGACTCTCTCACTGACGGACTCTCTCTCACTGACGGACTCTCTCACTGACGGACTCTCTCACTGACGGATCTCTCTCACTGACGGACTCTCTCACTGACGGACTCTCTCACTGACGGACTCTCTCACTGACGGACTCTCTCACTGACGGACTTCTCTCACTGACGGACTCTCTCACTGACGGACTCTCTCACTGACGGACTCTCTCACTGACGGACTCTCTCACTGACGGACTCTCTCACTGACGGACTCTCTCACTGACGGACTCTCTCTCACTGACGGACTCTCTCTCACCGACGGACTCTCTCACCGACGGACTCTCTCTCACCGACGGACTCTCTCACCGACGGACTCTCTCACCGACGGACTCTCTCACCGACGGACTCTCTCACCGACGGACTCTCTCACCGACGGACTCTCTCACCGACGGACTCTCTCACCGACGGACTCTCTCACCGACGGACTCTCTCACCGACGGACTCTCTCACCGACGGACTCTCTCACCGACGGACTCTCTCACCGACGGACTCTCTCACCGACGGACTCTCTCACCGACGGACTCTCTCACCGACGGACTCTCTCACCGACGGACCCTCTCACTGACTGACAGACCCTCTCACTGACTGACAGACCCTCTGACTGTCCCTCTCACTGACTGACAGACCCTCTGACTGACAGACCCTCTGACTGACTGACCCTCTGACTGACTGACCCTCTGACTGACTGACCCTCTGACTGACTGACCCTCTGACTGACTGGCCCTCTGACTGACTGACCCTCTGACTGACTGGCCCTCTGACTGACTGGCCCTCTGACTGACTGGCCCTCTGACTGACTGGCCCTCTGACTGACTGGCCCTCTGACTGACTGGCCCTTCTGACTGACTGGCCCTCTGACTGACTGGCCCTCTGACTGACTGGCCCTCTGACTGACTGGCCCTCTGACTGACTGGCCCTCTGACTGACTGGCCCTCTGACTGACTGGCCCTCTGACTGACTGGCCCTCTGACTGACTGGCCCTCTGACTGACTGGCCCTCTGACTGACTGGCCCTCTGACTGACTGGCCCTCTGACTGACTGACTCTCTCACTCTCTCTCTCTCTCACTGACTGACTCTCTCACTCTCTCTCTCTCTCACTGACTGACTCTCTCACTCTCTCTCTCTCTCACTGACTGACTCTCTCACTCTCTCTCTCACTGACTGACAGACCCTCTCACTCTCTCTCTCACTGACTGACAGACCCTCTCACTGACTGACAGACCCTCTCACTGACTGACAGACCCTCTCACTGACTGACAGACCCTCTCACTGACTGACAGACCCTCTCACTGACTGACAGACCCTCTCACTGACTGACAGACCCTCTCACTGACTGACAGACCCTCTCACTGACTGACAGACCCTCTCACTGACTGACTGACAGACCCTCTCACTGACTGACAGACCCTCTCACTGACTGACAGACCCTCTCACTGACTGACAGACTCTCTCACTGACTGACAGACCCTCTCACTGACTGACAGACCCTCTCACTGACTGACAGACCCTCTCACTGACTGACAGACCCTCTCACTGACTGACAGACCCTCTCACTGACTGACAGACCCTCTCACTGACTCACTGACTCTCACTGACTGACTCTCTCTGAGACTGACTCTCTCACTGACTCTCTCACTCTCTCTCACTGACTGACTCTCTCACTGACTCTCTCACTGTCTGACGCTCTCTCACTGACTCTCACTAACTGACTCTCTCACTGACTGACTCTCTCACTGACTCTCTCACTGACTCTCTCACTGACTGACTCTCTCACTGACTCTCTCACTGACTGACTCTCTCACTGACTGACTCTCTCACTGACTGACTCTCTCACTGACTGACTCTCTCACTGACTGACTCTCTCACTCACTGACTCTCTCACTCACTGACTCTCTCACTCACTGACTCTCTCACTCACTGACTCTCTCACTCACTGACTCTCTCACTCACTGACTCTCTCACTCACTGACTCTCTCACTCACTGACTCTCTCACTCACTGACTCTCTCACTCACTGACTCTCTCACTCACTGACTCTCTCACTCACTGACTCTCTCACTCACTGACTCTCTCACTCACTGACTCTCTCACTCACTGACTCTCTCACTCACTGACTCTCTCACTCACTGACTCTCTCACTCACTGACTCTCTCACTGACTGACTGACAGACTCTCTCACTCACTGACTGACAGACTCTCTCACTGACTGACAGACTCTCTCACTGACTGACAGACTCTCTCACTGACTGACAGACTCTCTCACTGACTGACAGACTCTCTCACTGACTGACTCTCTCACTGACTGACTCTCTCACTGACTGACTCTCTCACTGACTGACTCTCTCACTGACTGACTCTCTCACTGACTGACTCTCTCACTGACTGACTGACTCTCTCACTCTCTCTCACTGACTCGCTCTCTCACTGACTGACAGACTCTCTCACTGACTGACAGACTCTCTCACTGACTGACAGACTCTCTCACTGACTGACAGACTCTCTCACTGACTGACAGACTCTCTCACTGACTCTCTCACTGACTCTCTCACTTACTGACTCTCACTCACTCACTGACTCACTCTCTCACTGACTCTCACTCTCTCTCACTGACTCTGACTCTCTCACTGACTCTGACTCTCCCTCTCTCTCACTGACTGACTTTCCCTCTCTCTCACTGACTGACTCTCTCTCTCTCACTGACTGACTCTCTCTCTCTCACTGACTCTCTCACTGACTGACTCTCTCACTGACTGACTCTCTCACTGACTGACTCTCTCACTGACTGACTCTCTCACTGACTGACTCTCTCACTGACTGACTCTCTCACTGACTGACTCTCTCACTGACTGACTCTCTCACTGACTGACTCTCTCACTGACTGACTCTCTCACTGACTCGACTCTCTCACTGACTGACTCTCTCACTGACTGACTCTCTCACTGACTGACTCTCTCACTGACTGACTCTCTCACTGACTGACTCTCTCACTGACTGACTCTCTCACTGACTGACTCTCTCACTGACTGACTCTCTCACTGACTGACTCTCTCACTGACTGACTCTCTCACTGACTGACTCTCTCACTGACTGACTCTCTCACTGACTGACTCTCTCACTGACTGACTCTCTCACTGACTGACTCTCTCACTGACTGACTCTCTGACTGACTCTCTGACTGACTCTCTGACTCTCTCTGACTCTCTGACTGACTCTCTGACTCTCTGACTGACTCTCTCACTGACTCTCTGACTGACTCTCTCACTGACTCTCTCACTGACTCTCTCACTGACTCTCTGACTGACTCTCTGACTGACTCTCTGACTGACTCTCTGACTGACTCTCTGACTGACTCTCTGACTGACTCTCTGACTGACTCTCTCACTGACTCTCTCACTGACTCTCTCACTGACTGACTCTCACACTGACTGACTCTCTCTGACTGACTCTCTCTGACTGACTGACTCTCTCTGACTGACTGACTCTCTCTGACTGACTGACTCTCTCTGACTGACTGACTCTCTGACTGACTGACTCTCTGACTGACTGACTCTCTCACTGACTGACTCTCTCACTGACTGACTCTCTCACTGACTGACTGACTCTCTCACTCTCTCTCACTGACTCGCTCTCTCACTGACTGACTGACTCACTCACTGACTCTCTCACTCTCTCACTAACTGAATGACTAACTGACTGACTCTCACTCTCTCACTAACTGACTGACTTTCTCACTGACTGACACTCTCTCACTCACTGACTCACTGACTGACTCTCACTCACTCTCTCACTGACTGACTCTCTCACTCTCTCTTACTGACTCTCCCTCTCACTGACTGACTCTCTCACTGAGTGCCTCTCCCTCTCACTGACTGACTCTCTCACTGAGTGCCTCTCCCTCTCTCTCTCACTGACTGACTCACTGACTCTCTCACTGACTGACTCTCTCACTCTCTCTCTCACTGACTGACTCTCTCACTCTCTCTCACTGACTGACTCTCTCACTCTCTCTCTCACTGACTCTCTCACTGACTGACTCACTGACTCTCTCACTGACTGACTCTCTCACTCTCTCTCTCACTGACGGACTCTCTCACTGACGGACTCTCTCACTGACGGACTCTCTCACTGACGGACTCTCTCACTGACGGACTCTCTCACTGACGGACTCTCTCACTGACGGACTCTCTCTCACTGACGGACTCTCTCACTGACGGACTCTCTCACTGACGGACTCTCTCACTGACGGACTCTCTCACTGACGGACTCTCTCACTGACGGACTCTCTCACTGACGGACTCTCTCACTGACGGACTCTCTCACTGACGGACTCTCTCACTGACGGACTCTCTCTCACTGACGGACTCTCTCACTGACGGACTCTCTCACTGACGGACTCTCTCACTGACGGACTCTCTCACTGACGGACTCTCTCACTGACGGACTCTCTCACTGACGGACTTCTCTCACTGACGGACTCTCTCACTGACGGACTCTCTCACTGACGGACTCTCTCACTGACGGACTTCTCTCACTGACGGACTCTCCTCACTGACGGACTCTCTCTTCACTGACGGACTCTCTCACTGACGGACTCTCTCACTGACGGACTTCTCTTCACTGACGGACTCTCTCACTGACGGACTCTCTCACTGACGGACTCTCTCACTGACGGACTCTCTCACTGACGGACTCTCTCACTGACGGACTCTCTCACTGACGGACTCTCTCACTGACGGACTTCTCTCACTGACGGACTCTCTCACTGACGGACTCTCTCACTGACGGACTCTCTCACTGACGGACTCTCTCACTGACGGACTCTCTCACTGACTCTCCGACTCACGGACTCACTGACTGACGGACTCACTGACTGACGGACTCACTGACTGACGGACTCACTGACTGACGGACTCACTGACTGACGGACTCACTGACTGACGGACTCACTGACTGACGGACTCACTGACTGACGGACTCACTGACTGACGGACTCACTGACTGACGGACTCACTGACTGACGGACTCACTGACTGACGGACTCACTGACTGACGGACTCACTGACTGACGGACTCACTGACTGACGGACTCACTGACTGACGGACTCACTGACTGACGGACTCACTGACTGACGGACTCACTGACTGACGGACTCACTGACTGACGGACTCACTGACTGACGGACTCACTGACTGACGGACTCACTGACTGACGGACTCACTGACGGACTCACTGACGGACTCACTGACGGACTCACTGACTGACGGACTCACTGACTGACTGACCCTCTCACTGACTGACTGACCCTCTGACTGACTGACCCTCTGACTGACTGACCCTCTGACTGACTGACCCTCTGACTGACTGACCCTCTGACTGACTGACCCTCTGACTGACTGACCCTCTGACTGACTGACCCTCTGACTGACTGACCCTCTGACTGACTGACCCTCTGACTGACTGACCCTCTGACTGACTGACCCTCTGACTGACTGACTGGCTCTCTGACTGACTGGCTCTCTGACTGACTGGCTCTCTGACTGACTGGCTCTCTGACTGACTGGCTCTCTGACTGACTGGCTCTCTGACTGACTGGCTCTCTGACTGACTGGCTCTCTGACTGACTGGCTCTCTGACTGACTGGCTCTCTGACTGACTGGCTCTCTGACTGACTGGCTCTCTGACTGACTGGCTCTCTGACTGACTGGCTCTCTGACTGACTGGCTCTCTGACTGACTGGCTCTCTGACTGACTGGCTCTCTGACTGACTGGCTCTCTCACTGACTGACAGACCCTCTCACTGACTGACAGACCCTCTCACTGACTGACAGACCCTCTCACTGACTGACAGACCCTCTCACTGACTGACAGACCCTCTCACTGACTGACAGACCCTCTCACTGACTGACAGACCCTCTCACTGACTGACAGACCCTCTCACTGACTGACAGACCCTCTCACTGACTGACAGACCCTCTCACTGACTGACAGACCCTCTCACTGACTGACAGACCCTCTCACTGACTGACAGACCCTCTCACTGACTGACAGACCCTCTCACTGACAGACCCTCTCACTGACTGACAGACCCTCTCACTGACTGACAGACCCTCTCACTGACTGACAGACCCTCTCACTGACTGACAGACCCTCTCACTGACTGACAGACCCTCTCACTGACTGACAGACCCTCTCACTGACTGACAGACCCTCTCACTGACAGACCCTCTCACTGACTGACCCTCTCACTGACTGACCCTCTCACTGACTGACCCTCTCACTGACTGACCCTCTCACTGACTGACCCTCTCACTGACTGACCCTCTCACTGACTGACCCTCTCACTGACTGACCCTCTCACTGACTGACCCTCTCACTGACTGACCCTCTCACTGACTGACCCTCTCACTGACTGACCCTCTCACTGACTGACCCTCTCACTGACTGACCCTCTCACTGACTGACCCTCTCACTGACTGACCCTCTCACTGACTGACCCTCTCACTGACTGACCCTCTCACTGACTGACCCTCTCACTGACTGACCCTCTCACTGACTGACCCTCTCACTGACTGACCCTCTCACTGACTGACCCTCTCACTGACTGACTCTCTGACTGACTCTCTGACTGACTCTCTGACTGACTCTCTGACTGACTCTCTGACTGACTCTCTGACTGACTCTCTGACTGACTGACTCTCTGACTGACTGACTCTCTGACTGACTGACTCTCTGACTGACTGACTCTCTGACTGACTGACTCTCTGACTGACTGACTCTCTGACTGACTGACTCTCTGACTGACTCTCTGACTGACTGACTCTCTGACTGACTCTCTGACTCTCTGACTCTCTGACTGACTCTCTGACTCTCTGACTGACTGACTCTCTGACTGACTCTCTGACTGACTGACTCTCTGACTGACTCTCTGACTGACTGACTCTCTGACTGACTGACTCTCTGACTGACTGACTGACTCTCTGACTGACTGACTCTCTGACTGACTGACTCTCTGACTGACTTTCTGACTCTCTGACTGACTCTCTGACTGACTTTCTGACTCTCTGACTGACTCTCTGACTGACTTTCTGACTCTCTGACTGACTCTCTGACTGACTCTCTGACTGACTCTCTGACTGACTGACTCTCTGACTGACTCTCTGACTGACTCTCTGACTGACTGACTCTCTGACTGACTCTCTGACTGACTGACTCTCTGACTGACTGACTCTCTGACTGACTCTCTGACTGACTGACTCTCTGACTGACTCTCTGACTGACTCTCTGACTGACTGACTCTCTGACTGACTGTCTCTGACTGACTCTCTGACTGACTGTGACTGACTGACTGTGACTGACTGACTGTCTCTGACTGACTGTGACTGACTGACTGTGACTGACTGACTCTCTGACTGACTGACTCTCTGACTGACTTTCTGACTCTCTGACTGACTCTCTGACTGACTTTCTGACTCTCTGACTGACTCTCTGACTGACTTTCTGACTCTCTGACTGACTCTCTGACTGACTCTCTGACTGACTCTCTGACTGACTGACTCTCTGACTGACTCTCTGACTGACTCTCTGACTGACTGACTCTCTGACTGACTCTCTGACTGACTGACTCTCTGACTGACTGACTCTCTGACTGACTCTCTGACTGACTGACTCTCTGACTGACTCTCTGACTGACTCTCTGACTGACTCTCTGACTGACTGACTCTCTGACTGACTCTCTGACTGACTCTCTGACTGACTGACTCTCTGACTGACTGTCTCTGACTGACTGTCTCTGACTGACTGTGACTGACTGACTGTGACTGACTGACTCTCTGACTGACTCTCTGACTGACTCTCTGACTGACTGACTCTCTCACTGACTGACTCTCTCACTTACTGACTCTCTCACTTACTGACTCTCTCACTTACTGACTCTCTCACTGACTGACTCTCTCACTTACTGACTCTCTCACTGACTGACTGACTCTCACTGACTGACTGACTGTCTCTCTGACTGACTGTCTCTCTGACTGACTGTCTCTCTGACTGACTGTCTCTCTGACTGACTGTCTCTCTGACTGACTGTCTCTCTGACTGACTGTCTCTCTGACTGACTGTCTCTCTGACTGACTGTCTCTCTGACTGACTGACTCTCTCACTGACTGACTCTCTCACTGACTGACTCTCTCACTGACTGACTCTCTCACTGACTGACTCTCTCACTGACTGACTCTCTCACTGACTGACTCTCTCACTGACTGACTCTCTCACTGACTCTCTCACTGACTGACTCTCTCACTCACTGACTGACTGACTCTCTCACTCACTGACTGACTCTCTCACTCACTGACTGACTGACTCACTCACTGACTGACTGACTCTCACTCACTGACTCTCACTGACACTGACTGACTCTCTGACTCTCTCACTCACTGACTGACTGACTAACTGACTGACTTTCTCACTGACTGACTGACTGACTAACTGACTGACTTTCTCACTGACTGTTATACAGGTACTATTTCCCAACCTTCACCCTCCTGTTATTTATGCCCCCCCATAACAAAAACCCCCATAACAAGCAACCATTGGGACAGGCAGATAGAAGTTGCCAGCATTGAAAGGACAAAAAAAACTCAAGACATTATTTATTGTTAATACTTTTTTAATATGGTCGTTCAGTTGTACATAATGCTTTCTTGGTCATATATAAGGTAACAAAAATGCTTCTGACACTACTTTATTATAACTTTTCAGCATGCTGCAGACTTCTGTACAGCACAGCTTAAAGTCATAGGCAAAGTCAATATCTCTGGCTAAACACTTATAAGGTCCCAAAGGCGAGACCTATTGGCTACGCCAATGCTTGTTTTCATTTCTCTCTCTCTTTTTTTTTTAAACAAGCACACGCAATAGACATTAAGAGTGTAAATGTAATAAAAATGTAGGTATGTCTAAAAATGGCATTCACATACATACGTTTGTAAAAAAAAGGTAAATAAAATAGATCCCATCACAAAACTTATCCGTCACAAAAAAGCAAATGAAAGCAGAGACCATCACTGAAGTGGACTACTTTCTAGGTGGATGTGCACATGTGCAATCTCATAATAATGGAGTAAGAAGACACAGGATGGCATAGAGGAAAGCTGCAAATTAAGTTGGATCTATGCTGTTAAGAGAACTAGGGAAAGAAGCAAGCTAAAAGGGGGCTGGCTTCTCCAGTGTGTCATAGAAAGAAAAAAAACATTTTAAGCCAAATTGCCGTATGAATGAATTCAGCTGTGGGCATGTTTTGGTCAAATGTGTTTTCGTGCTCTTCAGTAGGAGGAAGGTGAAAAGGAATGAGGGTTTATTTTCAAAGGGGCTGCTAATTTGACAAGACGAAGCAACCCAGGCATTTCAGTGTTATTCATTAAATACAGTAAGACTTTATCAGTCCAACTAAAGAAGACTTGAAAAAGCTGTGTTGTATACAGGCTGAAATATTTATTTAAGTACCAAGGTGTATCTTTTACATACAGTGGAAGGGCAGGAGATGGTCCTGTGCTGTGCGTGTTCCGTATTCTAGTTTAAAGCATTGATGTCCTGCCAGTGTCTATTCTTCTGTTGATCTGCGGGAGGTGCCCTGCACTCCGGTTCGGATTGGTAATGCGGGCAATGGGCGATTCGCTGGTATCTGTTACAGCTGGGGGCTGCTTTTTTGGCCAGCGCGGTGGCTGATATGGGCTGTGGCTGTGTAGTTCAGAGGCCCCAGCGGCCCTGTTGGGGCTTGAGTGGCCTTTCCGGAGGCAGACGGGCCTCTGATACCTCCCTTTTACCAACGGGGAGGAGGCGTCCTTCCCAGTCTCTCGCTAGGCCGGCCCAGTACTCTATCCAGATTGAGCAGGGGACGAGGGTCCTGAGCATAAGCGGTCTCCCTTATATGCAGGTGTGGTTCACCATTGTGAGAAGTTGGCCTGGTATATGCTGTTCACTAATTAAAGTGGACACCTTGCACCAGGGCAAATCGACTCTTATGGTAGATAGGTTTAAGACAACCTTTTAAAGAAAGCTATCCTAGTGGTAGCTGTGGAGAGCAGCCTTCAGGCTAAGTCTCGGAGGAATGTAAAGCAGCTTGTTTTACCATATAATCTCTTGAATCACCAAATGAAAAGACACCACACAGGTATATATATCAAATATATATGTATTTATTTCTAAATAACTCTCTACTAATCTCTTTATGAGATTATAAGACAAACATATGCACAAATCAACGTTTCACAATAAGTTAAGCACAAAATATGGCTGGGGCCCTAGGGGCGTACCAGACCATATACTAAGTAAGAGACTTGGGGACAATGACTTGCAGGGAGACAAGGCCTAGGGCCTTCAGAAGTGCTGGGGCCTCACGAAACCACCCAAGGCAGGTAAGTAAAGGACCCACGGGGGACGCGTGCAGTGTGGATACACAGGCTCGGATCGCCGTTGACTTCAATGGGGCAAGTCGCGGTTGGAAATAAAGAGTTTTAGGATACTTGGGAGAACCTACAAGCAAGTCACTTACAGGGTAAGTAGTTCTAGGGCCCACACCCACAGGAGCACCGTAGTGCTGGAGTTACCTCACCCAGGAAGCCGGGTGCATAGGTGTCCTTGGTGTCGGGTCGCGGCGTCGCTTTCAATGGCGAACAAAGAAGACTTGCTGCTTGCGGGAGCTGAAGAAGTGTCCGGTGGAATCCAAGCCTGGATTCTGAAGAAGGATGACCTGAAAGCAGAGGGGACAGTGTTCAAAGTCACTTGGCAGTGACCCGGGGCAAGGAAGATGGATGCCCACCGTCGTCGGTTGATTCAGGTCGGTTGCGGGTGCCTTGACTCTTCAGCCACGTGGTCCAGGAGGTGTCGACGACAACCAGGAGCTGGATTCGGTGGGTCCTCGACGTCTGCAGCTGACTGCGGTGTCGGCAACTCGATTGGAGCCAACAAGCCTTGGCAGCAGCAAGTCTCGGGAGATGAAGAAAAGTCGATGGCGCAGACCAGCAAGGTCTGAGGGACTCACCCAGCGAGGGTAAGTCAGGGCAGGCCTGGAGCAACCATGGGAGCCCTTTGGTTTCTTTAAGAAGTCTTCTGTGGACCCACAAGCCGGCGGGCAAGGGATCGCGAAGACACCTCGGGCGGAATCACTCAACAGGGGCCCACGGTCACTGGGACGGTGTAGGCCTCTGATCTTCGGAGGATTCCTGCTGGAGGTCGGGACCACACGTGGTCCAAAGCACAAGTTCGTAGAACGTTGTGAAGGGGTTGCACTCGACAATAGTGCACGGTACCCAGGGGTCGCGGTTCCTCGTTACTCGTGGGGTCCACTTGCCTCAGCTTCGCTGGGGACTCACGATGGCCTGGGAGAGGTCAGGAAATCCACTTCTTGGGCTGCAGGGACTTCGGACTCCGGCGGGAGTGGCGTAGTTTGCGACCGTCATTGTCGCTTTTGGTGCCTGCCAAGCAGGGAGTCACTCCTGACTCCAAGGAGATTCTTCTGTCTTCCAAAGGTAGTGGAACGTCGAAGGGCCAGGATTCTTCTGTAGAGCGTCGTCCAGGGGTTATCTGCTTTGCAATGGCAAGGTTCCCCCTCTTATACTAAAAAGAGGGGATGGACTAGCTCTATGACCCCACCTATGGGAGGGTCAAGGAGGGGTGGCTACACCCACTTCCCTTTGTCCAGTTTCGTGCCAGAGCAGGGGCAGGTAGCCCCTGAGCTGGTTTGAACTGGCATATGCACAGAGGAGCCTTCTGCTCCCCCAGTGCAGGACTTCAAAGCACTCTAAGAGTGCACCCACCCAGCCCCAATACACTAAACCCTGTCTGGAAGGTGGTTACACCTCCCTGTGACAGGATGCCTATTGTTGGGCTTCCTCCACTGCGAGTTTCGGTCATCAGCAGGAGGGCAGCCCAGTGTCTGTGACTGGTGGCATCCATTTTGTGATGCCAGGGCTCTTTAGGATTCTACCGCGTCTCCACAGCAGGTACATGTCTTCTCCCTCTAGAAGGGTGGAATGCTACCCCGCCACCAAGATTGGCGGGGGGTAGTATTCCAAGATGTTTGACACCAAACACGACATGTTTTGATGCAGCCATTCCAAAGTTAGCATTTACCGCGAGGATATAATGCACTTAAGAGTATATGGTTTAACCGCATCCACAAACAGCACCAGAGAATAGACCCTGAGAGCTGCAGAGGGGCCCTGCTCAGGCAGAGGCACCCCTCACATAGAAGCCAAGCACCCTGCCCTCAGGATTGATAGGGCCTGCCTTAGGGGTGACTGATAGGTTTATATGTGTGTGCAGGAGAGATATAGGAAACCCATATCTCAGTGAGGGGTGCTAGCATCACCTCACCCAGGCTGCAGTAGCAGGCCTGTGGTGTCAGATTTAGACTGCTTCCCAGGGGTGGCATAACACATGCTGCAGCCCCTGGTAGGCCTGTGAAGTACCTATGCCCTTGGCACCTAAGGTACCATATACTAGGGACTCATAAGGCACCACAGTATCCAATCACTAGTGCACCTAGAGTGCACTCCATGTCGTTTAGAGAGAGCAGATAGACTGGGGCCCTGAATAGCAGGGTCCCAGTCCAACTAAGTCATAAACCAGCAAAACACCATAAAAAAAGTGGGGGCAACCATATAGTCAGATTCCACCTTCCTACAACCATTATGAACTTATCCGTGCACAAAGACTCCTGGCAACATTTGCATTTTTTTTTAATCACAGTGAAGTTAAGACCACATGCCTCTTTCAGAGAATCCCCCCTTCCTTTTTTTTATGATACTTAAAACACTGAAGCAGTGTTTTGAGAAAAGGGGAAATCTGCAAATGTGGCCTATTTTCTTTAGGGTGCCCAGGCCTATTTTTGATCCCAATCCAACCCTGCCCACCTTTGCATTTTGCAGATGTTTCTGACTTTCCATCTTGGCTTTGAGTGCTTTATTATGCAGATTTACCGCAATACAGTCGGACACCACAAGATATCCTGCAGCTTTACCTGTCTCTTACGCTGTCTCTGCCGCCGGTATCCTGCAACTATTTTTCTGAGTGTCACTGTCACCTGCCGCCGGTATCCTGCAACTTTTTGCCTGGGTGTCCTGCACTGTCACCTGCTGCCAGGTATCCAGCAGCTTTATTTCTGGGTGTCCTGCACTGTCACCTGCTGCCAGGTATCCAGCAGCTTTATTTCTGGGTGTCTTACACTGTCACCTGCCATCGGGTATCCTGCAGCTTTATTTCTGGGTGTCACTGTCACCTGCTGCCAGGTATCCAGCAGCTTTATTTCTGGGTGTCCTGCACTGTCACCTGCCACCAGGTATTCAGCAGCTTTATTTCTGGGTGTCTTACACTGTTGCCAGCCGCCAGGTATCCAGCAGCTTTATTTCTGGGTGTCTTACACTGTCACCTGCCATCAGGTATCCTGCATGTAGGAGAGTAGGATCTGCCTCTTATGTTGCCCCCACTTTTTTTCTGATGTTAGCACTGGTTTCTGGCTATAGTCTGGCTGGGTCCCTGCCAATCAGGGCCCCAGCCTCTCTGTTCTCTCTAAACGACATGGAGTGCACTCTAGGTGCACTAGTGATTGGATACTGTGGTGCCTTATGAGTCCCTAGTATATGGTACCTTAGGTGCCAAGGGCATAGGTACTTCACAGGCCTACCAGGGGCTGCAGCATGTGTTATGCCACCCCTGGGAAGCAGTCTAAATCTGACACCACAGGCCTGCTACTGCAGCCTGGGTGAGGTGGTGCTAGCACCCTCACTGAGATATAGGTTTCCTATATCTCTCCTGCACACACATATAAACCTATCAGTCACCCCTAAGGCAGGCCCTATCAATCCTGAGGGCAGGGTGCTTGGCTTCTATGTGAGGGGGTGCCTCTGCATGAGCAGGGCCCCTCTGCAGTTCTCAGAGTCCATTCTCTGGTGCTGTTTGTGGATGCGGTTAAACCATATACTCTTAAGTGCATTATATCCTCGCGGTAAATGCTAACTTTGGAATGGCTGCATCAAAACATGTCGTGTTTGGTGTCAAACATCTTGGAATACTACCCCCCCGCCAATCTTGGCGGCGGGGGTAGCATTCCACCCTTCTAGAGGGATAAGAGATGTACCTGCTGTGGAAACGCGGTAGAATCCTAAAGAGCCCTGGCATCACAAAATGGATGCCACCAGTCAGACACTGGGCTGCCCTCCTGCTGATGACCGAAACTCGCAGTGGAGGAAGCCCAACAATAGGCATCCTGTCACAGGGAGGTGTAACCACCTTCCAGACAGGGTTTAGTGTATTGGGGCTGGGTGGGTGCACTCTTAGAGTGCTTTGAAGTCCTGCACTGGGGGAGCAGAAGGCTCCTCTGTGCATATGCCAGTTCAAACCAGCTCAGGGGCTACCTGCCCCTGCTCTGGCGCGAAACTGGACAAAGGGAAGTGGGTGTAGCCACCCCTCCCTTGACCCTCCCATAGGTGGGGTCATAGAGCTAGTCCATCCCCTCTTTTAGTATAAGAGGGGGAACCTTGCCATTGCAAAGCAGATAACCCCTGGACGACGCTCTACAGAAGAATCCTGGCCCTTCGACGTTCCACTACCTTTGGAAGACAGAAGAATCTCCCTTGGAGTCAAGGAGTGACTCTGCTTGGCAGGCACCAAAAACGACAACGACGGTCGCAAACTACGCCGCTCCCGCCGGAGTCCGAAGTCCCTGCAGCCCAAGAAGTGGATTTCCTGACCTCTCCCAGGCCATCGTGAGTCCCCAGCGAAGCTGAGGCAAGTGGACCCCACGAGTAACGAGGAACCGCGACCCCTGGGTACCGTGCACTATTGTCGAGTGCAACCCCTTCACAACGTTCTACGAACTTGTGCTTTGGACCACGTGTGGTCCCGACCTCCAGCAGGAATCCTCCGAAGATCAGAGGCCTACACCGTCCCGAGTGACCGTGGGCCCCTGTTGAGTGATTCCGCCCGAGGTGTCTTCGCGATCCCTTGCCCGCCGGCTTGTGGGTCCCCAGAAGACTTCTTAAAGAAACCAGAGGGCTCCCTGGTTGCTCCAGGCCTGCCCTGACTTACCCTCGCTGGGTGAGTCCCACAGACCTTGCTGGTCTGCGCCATCGACTTTTCTTCATCTCCCCGAGACTTGCTGCTGCCAAGGCTTGTTGGCTCCAATCGAGTTGCCGACACCGCAGTCAGCTGCAGACGTCGAGGGACCCACCGAATCCAGCTCCTGGTCGTCGTCGACACCTCCTGGACCACGTGGCTGAAGAGTCAAGGCACCCGCAACCGACCTGAATCAACCGACGACGGTGGGCATCCATCTTCCTTGCCCCGGGTCACTGCCAAGTGACTTTGAACACTGTCCCCTCTGCTTTCAGGTCATCCTTCTCAGAATCCAGGCTTGGATTCCACCGGACACTTCTTCAGCTCCCGCAAGCAGCAAGTCTTCTTTGTTCGCCATTGAAAACGACGCCGGGACCCGACACCAAAGGACACCTGTGCACCCGGCTTCCCTGGGTGAGGTAACTCCAGCACTACGGTGCTCCTGTGGGTGTGGGCCCTAGAACTACTTACCCTGTAAGTGACTTGCTTGTAGGTTCTCCCGAAGTATCCTAAAACTCTTTATTTCCAACCGCGACTTGCCCCATTGAAGTTAACGGCGATCCGCGCCTGTGTATCCACACTGCACGCGTCCCCCGTGGGTCCTTTACTTACCTGCCTTGGGTGGTTTTGTGAGGCCCCAGCACTTCTGAAGGCCCTAGGCCTTGTCTCCTGCAAGTCGTTGTTTCTAAGTCTCTTACTTAGTATATGGTCTGGTACGCCCCTAGGGCCCCAGCCATATTTTGTGCTTAACTTATTGTGAAACGTTGATTTGTGCATATGTTAGTCTTCTAATCTCATAAAGAGATTAGTAGAGAGTTATTTAGAAATAAATACATATATATTTGATATATATACCTGTGTGGTGTCTTTTCATTTGGTGATTCAAGAGATTATATGGTAAAACAAGCTGCTTTACATTCCTCCGAGACTTAGCCTGAAGGCTGCTCTCCACAGCTACCACTAGGATAGCTTTCTTTAAAAGGTTGTCTTAAACCTATCTACCATAAGAGTCGATTTGCCCTGGTGCAAGGTGTCCACTTTAATTAGTGAACAGCATATACCAGGCCAACTTCTCACACTGCAGCTTTATTTCTGGGTGTCACTGTCACCTGCTGCCAGGTATCCAGCAGCTTTATTTCTGGGTGTCTTACACTGTCACCTGCCATCAGGTATCCTGCAGCTTTATTTCTGGGTGTCACCGTCACCTGCTGCCAGGTATCCAGCAGCTTTATTTCTGGGTGTCCTACACAGTCACCTGCCACCAGGTATCCTGCAGTTTTATTTCTGGGTGTCCTAGACTGTCACCCAAAGCCAGGTATTCAGAAGCTCTATTTCTGGGTGTCCTACATTGTCACCTGCTGCCAGGTACCCAGCAGCTTTATGCCTGGGAGTCCTACACTGTCACCCGCCGTCAGGTATTCAGCAGCTTTATTCCTGGGTGTCCTACACTGTCAAATAAAGACACGCACGAAATCCTTGGGTCTATCATGTGTAAAAATAGAATACAAATAAAAGATAATTAAGCCATAGACTATTCCACACAGATTTAACTGTGGGAAATTCCCTTTCAAGGACGAAATCCCTCACTCACCAAAGGTGACATGCTTCATCATATGGGATTCTCCTCTCGAAGGAAAACCTAGTTCCTTCGAGGGCTACAACCCCTCTCTGAGAGGGAGGAGCTCAGGGATGTTTTTGGGTATCTAATTTTTGGGATGTTCTAAATCCACATAGATGAGCAAAATGGTGTGAACGAGGACGCAGCGCAAAACAAATGTAAAATGTGAAGGAGGTGAGAATAAAACTAGCTAGGGGGCGTCATATATATGTTTTATTCAGAAGCACCCTCTGCCAGGATTAAAAACAATAGTGCATCAGCGACATAGATTTAAGTCGCAATGATATGTTGTAAATTAATGGTTGACATGTTTCAGCCTAGAATGCCCCCATGATCGGACAAGGCTTTCTTCAGGACCTATACAATGCTGCTGCTGGTGCTCAAATAAGAATACAAACAAAGGATACAAGAACCAAATGTGTTCAAAACTCCGACTGCTCCGGAAGGTGAAATTACCTATTGGAAACAGAAGCATTGATTGGAATTCATGCAACCTGTGTGAAAAAAATATATCTCTAGGCTTAAATCTACAATAGAAAACAAAACTAAAAAGAAAAATAAAAAGAAAAAAGAAAAAAAACGAAAAAGAAAAAATTCTTACCCGCTACTGCTGGGTAAAGAACTCCACCTCAGCCTGGCAACAGCTCAGGATAGAGGCACCGCTCTAAGAGGAAAAGATAATAGTAAGACAACTATGTTTAAGATATCCTGTACTACTGCCGGCATGGTTGACAATATCATTGAATCATACAGCCTAGTCAGGAATTATTAAAGAGCAAAATGTGGGGGAAAAACTGGTGCCGCCAGGTATCCTGCAGCCTTATTTCTGGGTGTCACTGTCACCTGCCGCCAGGTATCCAGCAGCTTTATTTCTGGGTGTCCTACACTGTCACCTGCCGTCAGGTATTCAGCAGCTTTATTTCTGGGTGTCTTACACTGTTGCCAGCCGCCAGGTATCCTGCAGCTTTACTTCTGGGTGTCACTGTCACCTGCAGCCAGGTATCCTGCAGCTTTATTTCTGGGTGTTTTACAAGGTCACCTGCCGCCAGGTATCCAGCAGCTTTATTTCTGGGTGTCCTACACTGTCACCTGCCGCCAGGTATCCAGCAGCTTTATTTCTGGGTGTCCTACACTGTCACCTGCCACCAGGTATCCTGCAGCTTTATTTCTGGGTGTCCTACACTGTCACCTGCGGCCAAGTATCCTGCAGCTTTATTTCTGGGTGTCTTACAGTGTCACCCGCCGCCAGGTATCCAGCAGCTTTATTTCTGGGTGTCTTACACGGTCACCTGCCGCCAGGTATCCCGCAGCTTTATTTCTGGGTGTCCTACACTGTCACCTGCCACCAGGTATCCTGCAGCTTTATTCCTGGATGTTCTACACTGTCACCTGCGGTCAAGTATCCAGCAGCTTTATTTCTGGGTGTCCTACACCTTCACCTGCCGGGTATCCTGCAGCTTTATTTCTGGGTGTCCTACACTGTCACCTGCCACCAGGTATCCTGCAGCTTTATTTCTGGGTGTTTTACACTGTCACCTGCCGCCAGGTATCCTGCAGCTTCATTTCTGGGTGTCCTACACTGTCACCTGCCGCCAGGTATCCTGCAGCTTTATTTCTGGGTGTCCTACACTGTCACCTGCCGCCAGGTATCCTGCAGCTTTATTTCTGGGTGTCCTACACTGTCACCTGCCGCCAGGTATCCTGCCGCTTTATTTCAGGGTGTCCTACACTGTCACCTGCCGCCAGGTATCCAGCAGCTTTATTTCTGGGTGTCCTACACTGTCACCTGCCGCCAGGTATCCAGCAGCTTTATTTCTGGGTGTCCTACACTGTCACCAGCTGCCGGGTATCCTGCAGCTTCATTTCTGGGTGTCCTACACTGTCACCTGCCACCAGGTATCCAGCAGCTTTATTTCTGGGTGTCTTACACTGTTGCCAGCCGCCAGGTATCCTGCAGCTTTACTTCTGAGTGCTGTCACCTTCCTCCAGGTATCCAGCAGCTTTATTTCTGGGTGTCCTACACTGTCACCTGCTGGCGGGTATCCAGCAGCTTTATTTCTGGTTGTCACTGTCACCTGCTGCCAGGTATCCAGCAGCTTTATTTCTGGATGTCCTGCACTGTCACCCACCGCCAGGTATTCAGAAGCTCTATTTCTGGGTGTCCTACATTGTCACCTGCTGCCAGGTACCCAGCAGCTTTATTTCTGGGTGTCTTATACTGTCACCTGACGCCAGGTATCCAGCAGCTTTATTTCTGGGTGTCCTACACTGTCACCTGCCACCAGGTATTCAGCAGCTTTATTTCTGGGTGTCTTACACTGTTGCCAGCCGCCAGGTATCCTGCAGCTTCATTTCTGGGTGTCCTACACTGTCACCTGCCACCAGGTATCCTGCAGCTTTATTTCTGGGTGTCTTACACTGTCACCTGCCGCCAGGTATCCAGCAGCTTTATTTCTGGGTGTTTTACACTGTCACCCACCGCCAGGTATTCAGAAGCTCTATTTCTGGGTGTCCTACACTGTCACCTGCCACCAGGTATCCAGCAGCTTTATTTCTGGGTGTCTTACACTGTTGCCAGCCGCCAGGTATCCTGCAGCTTTACTTCTGGGTGTCACTGTCACCTGCCCTCGGGTATCCTGCAGCTTTATTTCTGGGTGTCCTACACTGTCACCTGCAGCCAGGTATCCTGCAGCTTTATTTCTGGGTGTCCTACACTGTCACCTGCTGCCAGGTATCCTGCAGCTTTATTTCTGGGTGGCTTACACTGTCACCTGCTGCTAGGTATCCAGCAGCTTTATTTCTGGGTGTTTTACACTGTCACCTGCTGCCAGGTATCCAGCAGCTTTATTTCTGGGTGTCTTACACTGTCACCTGCTGCCAGCTATCCAGCAGCTTTATTTCTGGGTGTTTTACACTGTCACCTGCTGCCAGGTATCCAGCAGCTTTATTTCTGGGTGTCACTGTCACCAGCCGCCAGGTATCCTGCAGCTTTACTTCTGGGTGTCACTGTCACCTGCCGCCAGGTATTCAGCAACTTTATTTCTGGGTGTCCTACACTGTCACCTGCCGCCAGGTATCCAGCAGCTTTATTTCTGGGTGTTCTACACTGTCACCTGCTGCCAGGTATCCTGCATTTTTATTTCTGGGTGTCACTGTCACCTGCTGCCAGGTATCCTGCAGCTTTATTTCTGGGTGTCACTGTCACCTGCCGCCAGGTATCCAGCAGCTTTATTCCTGGGTGTTTTACACTGTCACCTGCCGCCAGGTATCCAGCAGCTTTATTTCTGGGTGTTTTACACAGTCACCTGCCGCCAGGTATCCTGCAGCTTTATTCCTGGGTGTTTTACACTGTCACCTGCCGCCAGGTATCCTGCAGCTTTATTCCTGGGTGTTTTACACTGTCACCTGCCGCCAGGTATCCTGCAGCTTTATTTCTGGGTGTCACTGTCACCTGCCGCCAGGTATCCAGCAGCTTTATTCCTGGGTGTTTTACACTGTCACCTGCCGCCAGGTATCCAGCAGCTTTATTTCTGGGTGTTTTACACTGTCACCTGCCACCAGGTATCCTGCAGCTTTATTTCTGGGTGTCCTACACTGTCACCTGCCGCCAGGTATCCTGCAGCTTTATTTCTAAGTGTCCTACACTGTCACCAGCCGCCAGGTATCCTGCAGCTTTACTTCTGGGTGTCACTGTCACCTGCCGCCAGCTATTCAGCAACTTTATTTCTGGGTGTCCTACACTGTCACCTGCCGCCAGGTATCCTGCAGCTTTATTTCTGGGTGTCCTACGCTGTCACCTGCCACCAGGTATCCTGCAGCTTTATTTCTGGGTGTCTTACACTGTCATCTGCCGCTAGGTATTCAGCAGCTTTATTTCTGGGTGTCCTACACTGTCACCTGCCGCCAGGTATCCTGCAGCTTTATTTCTGGGTGTCCTACACTGTCATGTGCCGCTAGGTATTCAGCAGCTTTATTTCTGGGTGTCCTACACTGTCACCTGCCACCAGGTATTCAGCAGCTTTATTTCTGGGTGTCTTACACTGTCACCTGCCGCCAGGTATCCTGCAGCTTTATTTCTGGGTGTCCTACACTGTCACCTGCCACCAGGTATCCTGCAGCTTTATTTCTGGGTGTCCTACACTGTCACCTGCCGCCAGGTATCCAGCAGCTTTATTTCTGGGTGTCCTACACTGTCACCTGCCGCCAGGTATCCTGCAGCTTTATTCCTGGGTGTTTTACACTGTCACCTGCCGCCAGGTATCCAGCAGCTTTATTTCTGGGTGTCCTACACTGTCACCTGCCGCCAGGTATTCAGCAGCTTTATTTCTAAGTGTCCTACACTGCCACCTGCGGCAGCTGCTGTGCAGCTCGGTTTCTGTTTACCATATGTTGTATCTTGCAGCGAGATACTTTGCAGCTCTATTTCAGGGCGTCGCACACCGTTACCTGCTATCAGATATTCGGCAGCTTTGTTTCGGTTTGTCTACACTGTCAAATGCGGCCAGGTCTTTCTGGGTGCCTTATACTGTGACCTGCAGCTCTGTATCTGACTACCTTATACTGTGACCTGCATCCAGATATTTTGCAGCTATTTCTGAGTACTTTATACTGTGAACTGCAGCCAGATAATCTGCATCTCTGTTTCTGGTTACCTTTTACTGTGACCTGCAGCCAGACCCCTACGTCCATTTCTGCGATTTCACTGTTGGCACCCAGTAGGATTTACATCTTTTGTTCACCACTCTCTTTCTGGAAACCTGGGAGTTTCAATGCTCTGTGTCAAAGTTGTGCCTCGTTGCTAATTTAAATCGGTTGATGTGCTCACATGATGATGGATGCTGCTCAGGTTTAAACTTAGTTTGGTAAACTCAGCCCTGTGAGATAGGGTTTGTGTGCCTGCATCTCTGAAATACCCCTCTACACTCATGTGCCGTCCCTGAAATGAACATCGCGCATCTAACAGATAAGCTACATATGTAATCTTAAATTTATTGAAAAAGCAATAAGGGGCTCTCCATTTGATTGGAGACCCTTTTCATTGATGATCTTATGGTGCAGTCTATAAGGCCGTCTGTTGCATTGTGCGATGCTTGCCCTCCTGTTGTCAGAGACTCTTGAGATCTACTGGGAAAGGAACTGATGTCAAATGTACGCTGTGTTACAGAGAAAGTAGTAGAAGCTGTGACGGCAGCCATCTTGGACCTTGTCCAGCTGTACTGCAGTGCCTTCAACGCTGACTTCCAGGCACTGGTACATGGCGATCGCAAGCAATACGTGACCCAAGATGCATCTCTTCTCACGAGTCCACTTTCCTTCACCATCTATGCTGCACATCGGATCCCTATCACCTGGGTGGCAAGGTAAGACGTGAATTGTTATGTAACTTAGCGTGCCAATCCAGCAAGGTGGGTTGTTATATCTGTGTGATACATGGCTGGTTTAACCCCGAGTCCCTGTGTATGTATAGTTGTGTGCCAATGCGAGCCATGTTGGATGACCCCGGATTCCCTCTATCTGTGATAGTAATCTTGAGATGGCTTAACCCTAGATTTCAGCTCACTTGGCAGTGAAGGGCCATCTGGGAGCTGGATTCCATGCATATAGGATAGGATGCTTCTAGGTGCAAGCTGACAGGGCAGGATTGCCTTCATCTGTACTGTACATGGGTGGGAGGGGCAGACTGACACTGTCCTCGATTCCCTGTATATGTAAGCCAAGGTATCATGGCATGGATTTGCAAACACACTTATTCTCTTGCTTCCATGTAAGAGCACGTCAGGACCACCGCACTTATTCAGCCGTGCAGGATGAAATGATGTGACAAGCTTGACTAAATTATGCGGTGGGACGCAGCCTGTTGTGTGGCAGTACAACTTCATTCGTTTTTCATTTTAAAACACATTAATATTCACCTCATTACAGCAAATAATAATAATAATAAAAGGCATTTGTTGAGCGCGCAGCTACCCCAAATGGGGTGTCCCGGCGCTATGGTAGACAGTGATCAAGGCAGAGAGCAGCGCTAGACTAGTCATTCCGATTAAAAAGCCAGGTCTTCAAGGCCCTTCTGAATTCCAGTTCGGACTGCATCATGCGAAGGTGAGGGGGGAGGTTATTCCAACATCTGGTGGTACCCACTTCGAATGTTCTGCCTCCCATTCTTGATTTCACAAAGCGCGGTGTGACGAGAAAGCGTTTGTGATTGGACCTTAGAGATCTGTGGTGTTGATAGGGGCGGAGTCTCCTTCTCAGATAGATAGGCCCTCTCCCTTTGTCTGCTCGAAAGGCAAATGTCAGTGCCTTAAATTCAATCCGCTTGGCTATCGGTAGCCAGTGCAGTTGTCTAAGGTACGGTAAGATGCGGTGTCGGAGCCGGACCCCGCAGACCAGTCGGGCTGCCGCATTTTGAATGAGCTGGAGTCTATGGATCAGTCCAAGCGGCAGACCCATGTACAGGCCGTTCGCATAATCAAGATGGGAAGTGATTAAAGCATGGACCACGGTTTTGCGGGTTGAGTCAGGCAGGAGGTTTATAAATTTCCTGATGGTTTTAATTTTGCCAAAACAAACCGCCGAAACCGATTGTACATGGGTCGTAAGGGACAGATCTTTGTCCCACCTCACACCCAGATTTTTGACAGAGTCCTCCGGGGTAGGGGCATCGCCCAGTTCCGATGGCCACCATACATTGGACAGGGGAGGGGTCGGTTGATTAAAAAAACAAAACCTCTGTCTTGTCCGCATTAAGTTTTAGGAAATTGCAGTTCCTCCAGTCAGCGATGTTTTTGAGACTTTCTTTTAGCGGGTCAAAGGTGGAAACTGATACTCCGCTAAAAGAGAACAATAGCTGAGTATTACCTAAAATGTGACAAGATGAACTTTGCACAATATCTGCTCCCATGTGAGACGCTTTTTTTCCAGAACATTTGATCTGTTTAAGTTAGGAACAATTCTGTTGAAATCTAAAAATTATGCTGCCCATGACGGATAATATAGCAAGAGGGTAAAATCCATAGCTATATGAAAAATTCCATAGCCACTTAATTCCTCTGGCAGTACCTGTGTCTGTATGGTATCATGTATATGGTTGTGTCAAACCTACACAATGCCCTTAATCCAGTACATCTGTAGGGTTCCCCGTGGAACAGAATGAATGGTTTGGGTCTCAGTTCTCTCTGTATGGCCCATCGCTCAGAGGTAGAGGCTAGTTGGCCCTTCTAGATAGGGATTGGACCGGTGAATGAAGTGATGAGCTCCATGCAGCGCTTCTCGTTAAAGCTGAAGTGCCAGCACTTTTTTCTGTTGCCTGCTTAGCTGCGCACAGTTTAGTGAGGTGGCATAGCCGACAGGCCTGATGGCCTCCCTCAGCACGGCCTGGTAGCACCTGCGCCTATTCTGAGGCAGTGAGTGTAATTTTCAGGTAGGTGTATGGGTGTCTGAGGCCTGCTTAAGCCAGGATATTGTGAGGGAGAGATTGAGTCTGAGAACTACTGTGAGAGGATGCTTCTAGCGAGATGGGCGCTCTGCGATGCAGGAGAGTGCCCTGGGAGAATGCCTGTTTGGGAAGGATGTCCCCAAGATGGAGTACGGTCTCGAGAAGGATCCAAATAGTTTGAGAGGTCAGCATTAGATCGAGTCTAATCCACTACTGGGTGATCCCCTGTGGTGGTCTGGTTCTGTTTGCTATTCCAGATGTTAAATTTCTTCTGATGTGGTGGGAGATATGCTGTTGTGACATGCATATTCCCATTGGGACTGCAGGCCCTCTTTGTCGATCATGGACTGGGACATTCCCTTATCCTTTGTCCCATATGTAGGATGTCCGAGCCCTGGTGGCAGGCCAGACACTAGCCGAGATTTCCCAGCAGTGGGTGGTAAAAGAAATCCATTTCCTATGTTGATCCCCAGGCAAGAGGGACACGATAAAGTGTTAGTCTCAGTGGCCCACAGGGCTGAGCTTGTTCCACATTTCCCTGGCAGGTGGCTGTGCTCAGTGTTTGCCACCACTTGACCAGGTTGTATGTGATGAGACAATGTATCCCTGAATTAATGTGTATATGATACAAGACCGCTTTCCGTAAGTCTAGGTGAGTCCTGTGCCTCCCGCGATGGATCCCTGTGGAAGTGCAGCCCACAATCCTACGAATCCCTGCGTGAAGGTTTGTCATCACACAGTTGTGGGGCAGAGGAGATGTTGGATCTTTCCTGGACTTCTAAGACACCAGGTGGAGATGCTTTGGCTGTCACGTTCCTTGGGGGGAGGGGGGGGTCCATCCATGGTGATCGCTGTACTGCACCCCCCAGTGCTGACTGCACAGGACAGTGCTTGCTACACTGGACCGCAGATTGCATCGGTCCATGCTCTCTTAATTGGGACAGGCATCTACGCTCGGACTAGTGGACCTCTGACTAAATCAGGGTGACCGTGAGGTAGCAGCAACTGCATGTATTTGTCTGCTTCATGGTAGGGCTGTATCCATTTGTTTACATATACACATTTCGTCTTTTTTTTTTAAATTTATTTTTTTAGACTGGTTTACAGTCTAATTTAGGGTGGTGACCTCACTCCATGTCATAACCCTGTTTAGTTTGTACTGGTGGCTGCAAGTGGTGGCCACCAGTACTCATGGGCACCGGTACTCATTTTTGGGGACTGTCACTTGTTTTTCATCATCAAGCTTTGACCCAGAGCACGAGAGAGAGAAAGACAGGAAAGGACTAAGAAGAGAAATGTGGGAAAACGGCGACAATGGTAGAAAGCAGGACTTAAAAAGAAAGTGAGATGAAACCATGAAGTGAGGGGTGGTGGAAGGCAGAGACATGACACGGAATCAAGACTACTAGCCATCCTTGGTATCGGGCACCTCTGGCAGCATGCGGCTACCCTGCACTTTTTCCCTCCCCTTTTTCCCTCCCCAAATGATGCACTTGTCATAACGGATGCAGTTTCTACTCGTGTTCTTTCATTCGAAAATGCATTGCTATCGGGTGAGTTAGTCTAATTATTTCTAGGGACGCAAACCAAGACTACAAGGCCCAGCATGCATTATGTTGTGACATAAAAGCCAAAACTGGAAGCAGTATTGTTGATAAGATGGAGTGAGGCGACCACCGCCCCCATATATGGATGAAGCTGTTCAAACTGTGGACTTGTGTCTTCACTGGCCATAACAGCTTCATCTATTAAGCATGTTCTGCTACCATGGGAGTTTCCTGTGTCGGTACATAGACCATCATATGGGATCCTGCTGAGCATGTGTGCTGGGTCCCTCCCTCAAGGAGCACCCAGGCCAATGGAGGTTTCTCCCAATCTGTTTGTGGTTGATCAGTTAATTTGTTTGTTCATCCTTGTTGTTGTCTGGATGATGCATATTGTGAATGACTGAAAGGGAGCTGATTTGTGTGCACAAGTCCTTCGTCTTCTGACATCAACATGGTCTGCACAGAAATCTAATAAGAAATGCAATTTGAAATGGGCAGGGAGGGGGAAGGGACCAGGCCTGGGGTACGAGCACCAGAGAGAGGCAGGATCATAGAATGCAGAACGCTGCAGAGTTGTATTTACCACTACATTTTAAGTTTCTAATGTAGGATTTGTGTTGAATGCGTTCACACAAATAAAGATAATCGCGTTGTTAGTATTTCCGAACAAGCAGGTTTTACAGCTTTCAGTGTCGACCAAGGAAAAAAGCAAGATGTCTTCAAGTCACTGAGGCGCAGCTCCTGTCCTGGGCTGTTCTTTTACAAGCCATTAATTTCAATTTGATCACTTGAAGTGAACCAGGGCTACAACCAGGCCCGGTTCCAGGAATTTTTATCTGGATGGGCCAGGGGTAGGTTCGGGTGGGCCAGTGCGGGTTCACTAATGGCATTGTCGCCAGTGTGAAGACGGGGGCAAGAATGGCTCTAAGTTAATGTTTAAAAAGTATCACTTTTAATAAGTACTTCTCATTGCAGTGCTATAATGTGAAGTATTAATGTCAAATAATCCGCATGTTAAAGAAATACACTTTTTTGAATTTTGAAAAGACCTTATCATATTTTACGTAACATTTGTTGTGTGATTAGCAAACACTTTCAGGGATTGGCTCGTGCACATGCTCTAAGAGCCAAGCCAGACCCTTGGCTCAGCTCCTCCTGTTAATGTGTTGGCTTACCCAACTGCCTCCGACACGAGATAGGGTTGCCACCAGATGGCCTTTACTGGCATAACCAGTATTTTAATGTCTCTGCCAGTGCAAAAATAGGGAAAATCACCTAAAGCTGGTGCTTTTCTCTTTATCAGTACATATTTTAAATTGTAGGTACTAAAATAAAAGTAATACACTTTAAAAAGATGTTCTAGAGGTTCCTTGACCCCTGACTGAGAATATAAAGTAAACAAAGTGAAAAAACATCACAAAGTTCCACATTGTGCGTTCTCCCATGCATCTTCCACTCTGACTGGATGGGCCAAATGTCATGTTTGGGTGGGCCTGGCCCACGTGGCCCCCCTGCTAGAACCGGGCCTGGCTACAACTCCCAGAATGCATTACATTTTTAAATGAAAAACCAGAAACCATGTGCCTTGGTGTAACATGAAGTAATCTGGTAAGTTTACACCAGAGGCTGCTCAGCTATACCTCGGGTTACACGGCTTTCGTTACCGCCTGAGACTTTAAGCTCAATCTTTGTCACCCACCTTCCGGCGAAACCTTAGACAGCAGAGCTATCTTTCAAGTTGCACAGCTGCCAGATTAACCATAGACTGCAAACCTATTCTTCAAATGGCACGACTCGCTGAAGCAGCTAAAATACGCCTCAAATACTGACACAGCAGAGATATCTTGCGGATTACACCGCTCTCAAAAAAACTAGGACAACTGAGCTATCCCTGTGGTTACTTACCTCATGTCTCCTTTGGGTGCAGCTCAAAGAATGTTACTATCGGAAACAAAACCTGAACCGACTGACTTCGTCGACTCTGTGACCCTTCTCTCACACCCCCCCCCCCCCTCAGCCCCTCCTCCCCACCGCAGTGCGGTTCCCGCCCTCGCCAGAATGAGAACAAGCATTTGCAATGCAATAGGTCTCGCATTTACGGAAGTTTGAGCTATTGGCATTGTAAATGACAATGCCTTTTATTTATGTTTTGGTTTTTAAAACATAAATAAAAGACATTGTCATTTACAATGCCAATAGCTTCAGCTCGCGTAAATGAGACCTATTGCATTGCAAATGCTTGTTTCATCCCAGCTACTTGGCGCTGCCTGTGAGAAGTTGGCCTGGTATATGCTGTCCACTAATTATAGTGGGCACCTTGCACCAGTCCAAACAACCCCTTATTGGAGATAGGTTAAAGACAACCTTATTGAAAGCTATCCTAGTGGTAGCTATGGAGAGCAGCCTTCAGGCTAAGTCTTGAAGGAATGTAAAGCAGCTTGTTTTACCAGTCTATAATCTCTTGAGTGACCAAATGAAAGAGCACCACACCAGGTATATATTCAAAATATATGTATTTATTGCTAAACACACCCCTCTAGTCTCTTTATGAGGCTAGAGTTCGAAGTACACAAGTTATAAGTTATTTAGACACAGTAATAGCACAAATACACGTTTGGGCCCTAGGGGCGTACCAAACCATATACCAATAAAGTGGTATAAGATCCACGACTGAACTAGACACTAGGCCTAGAGCCTCTAGAAGTGCTTGGACCACAAGGAACCACCCAAGGTAGTGACACAGGGGACCCACGGGGGACGCTTGCAGTGTAAATACACAACCGCGATACGCCGTTAACTTCTATGGAGAAAGTCGCGATCAGGAAATTAAAGAAAAGGGACACTTAAAGGAGGACTTGGAGCAAACCCTTTGAGAACTAGGTCGTTCTAGAGTCTCTACCCACGGGAGCACCGGAGTACTCGTGTTACCTCACCCAGGGAAGCCGGGTGCATAGGTACCTTTCGGGGTCGGGTTTCGTCGTCGATTTGAATGGCGATCTGCTGCAAAGTGCTGCTGGCGACCAAGTGGAAAGTGTCCGGGTGAATCCAAGAGTGGATCGGAGATCTGAAGAACCTGAAAGCAGAGGGGACAGAGTCTGGGTCACTAGCCAGTGACCAGGAAGGCGATGGACAGATGCCCACCGATGTCGAGTGCTTCAGGTGCGTTGACGGTCGTCTTGACTCTTCAGCCACGAGGTCCAGGAGGCGTTGTCGGCGACCAGGAGCAGGATTCGGGCTGGTACACGATGTCTGTTGAGTGCTGAGGTGTCGGCGACCGGATTGGACCCAACAAGCCTTGGCAACGGCAAGTCTCGATGAAGATGAAGATCGTCGATGGTGCAGACCAGCAAGGTCTGGGGAACTCACCCAGCGAGGGTAAGTGAGGGCAGGCCTGGAGCAACCAGGATGCCCAAGAAGAAAAGATTGGCCTTCGTGAAGGGCTACTAGCCAACGGGCTAGCGACCGCGAAGGAGCCTCGAGACGTCGCACGTGGATCTGGCTCACAGGACACTCGTGGAGTGGAGGCCAGTGATCTTCGGTGCAGTTGGTGCTGGAGGCTAGGGCTACCTCGGAGCCCAAAGCACGACTTCGTGGGAGACCCAGAAGAGGATGCACTTGCAAATGTGCTCGGTGTCCAGGGGTCACGGTCTCACGTTACCCACGATAGCTACGGGCCTCAGCTTTACTGGGGACTCAGGGTAGCCTCGGGAAGTCTGAGAATCCACCTCTGGTGATGCGAAGACTTCGGCGTCCGACGGGAGCTTCAGAAATGCAGACCGGACAGATGCGTCTTTGGTGCCTGCCAAGCAGGGGAGTCACTCCTTGACCCCAAGGGAGATTCTTCTGTCCTCTAATCTTGAGTAGAGCGTCGAAGGTCCAGGATTCTGTTTCAGAGTTTCGTCCAGGGATAATCTAAAGTCCTAAGGACTGGGTTCCTATACTTATACCAAGTTTAGGGTTGGACTACTCTGTGGCCCCACCTATGGGTGGGTCAGGGCAGAGGGGTGGCTACACCCCTTTCCTTTGTCCAGTTCGCGCCAAAGCAGGGGCTGCAAGCCCCTGATCCGGTTTGAACTGGGGTATGCACAGGGACACCAAATGTGCCCCCAGTGCAGGACTTCAAAGCACCCGAAAGTGCTCCCGCCCAGCCCCAATACACATTATCCTGTCTGGGGAGGTGGTCACACCTCCCTGGGACAGGAAACCTATTGTCCAGGCCTCCCCTGCCGGAGTTTCGTCCAGCAGCAGGAGGCCAGACTCGTGTCTGTGGCAGCAGCATCCATTTTGTGATGCCAGGGCTTTAGAAAGAAGTTACCGGGCTAGCCAGAGTTAACATGTCTTTCTCTCTAGAAGGGTGGAATGCTACCCCTGCCGCCAGAATTGGCGGGGGTAGTATTCCAAGATGTTTGACACCAAACACGACATGTTTAGGTGCAGCCATTCCAAAGTTAGCATTTAACGCGAGGTTATAATGCGCTTAAGAGTATATGGTCAGCCTGCACTACAAACAGCATCAGAGAAGGGTCTCCGAACGCTGCAGAGGGGCCCTGCTCATGCAGGGGCACCCTCTCACATAGGAACCATGCACTCTGCCTTCAGGATTGATAAGGCCTGCCTTAGGAGTGACTTATAGGTTTATATGTGTGTATGTATTTAGTGATATAGGTAACCTATATCACAGTAAAGGGTGCATGCACCACCTTACCCAGGCTGCAGTAGCAGACCTGTGGTGTCAGTTTGGATGGCCTTCCAGGGGTGGCATAATACATGCTGCAGCCCCTGGTAGGCCTCTGAGGTACCTATGCCCTTGGTACATAGTATACCATATACTAGGGACTTATAAGGGCACTCCAGATCCCAATCAGTGATGTGCCTAAGGCACATGGAAACCATTTTAGAGAGGAAGCAGCTAGGCTGGGGTTCTGATTAGCAGGGCCACAGCCAGACTAATGTCGAAAAACAGTGAAGCATCAGCAAAAAGTGGGGGTACCCATGTGAAGCAGATCCTACTCTCCTACACAACCCCCCCCAAACGTAGGGACATTAAACTAACCTTGCCCAGTTAAGTCTTCATGTTCTAAGTGGAAGTACCTAGAGAGTCCATCTGCATTGGCATGGTTACTCCCAGGTCTATGTTCCACTGTAAAGTCCATCCCCTGTAGGGAAATGGACCACCTAAGCAGTTTGGGGTTTTCACCCTTCATTTGTTTTAGCCATAAGAGGGGCTTATGGTCTGTCTGAACCAGGAAGTGGGTACCAAACAAGTATGGCCTCAACTTCTTCAGAGCCCAGACCACAGCAAAGGCCTCCCTCTCTATGGCTGACCAACGTTTCTCTTTAGGGGTCAGCCTTCTGCTAATGAAAGCTACTGGCTGATCCTGACCTTCTTCATTCAATTGTGACAGTACAGCCCCTACCCCCAATTCAGATGCATCAGTTTGAACAATGAACTTCTTGGAGTAATCAGGACTCTGTAGAATGGGAGCAGTGCACATGGCCTGCTTCAGGTCATCAAATGCCTTTTGACAGCTAACTGTCCACTGAACCTTTTGGGCATTTTCTTAGAAGTTAAGTCATTCAGGGGTGTCACTATTGATCCATACCCCTTGACAAATCTCCTATAGTACCCAGTCAGGCCTAAGAAGGCTCTCACCTGAGTCTGGGTAGTGGGAGCAGTCCAGTCCATGATGGTCTGGATCTTGCTCTGCAAAGGTTGAACCTGGCCTCCACCCACAAGGTGGCCCAGGTACACAACCTGACTCTGCCCTATCTGGCACTTAGTGGCCTTGATAGTCAGGCCTGCCTTTTGCAGGGCCTGTAAAACATTCCTGAGGTGGACCAGGTGATCCTCCCAGGTGGAGCTAAAGACAGCAATATCATCTAGATATGCTGCACTATAGGCTTCCAGACCTGTGAGAACTGTATTCACCAACCTCTGAAAGTGGCAGGTGCATTCTTCAGACCAAAGGGCATCACCACAAATTGATAATGCCCACTAGGGGTTGAGAATGCTGTTTTGGGCTTTGCAGTATCAGCTAGTCTGATCTGCCAGTAGCCAGCTGTCAAGTCAAATGTGCTGAGATATTTGGCTGAGGCCAAAGTATCTATGAGCTCATCTGCCCTTGGTATTGGATGGGCATCAGTCCTAGTGACTGCATTGAGACCCCTGTAGTCCACACAAAACCTCATCTCTCTTTTTCCACCACTGGTGTGAGGTTTTGGCACAAGGACCACTGGACTAGCCCAAGGGCTATCTGAGGGTTCAATAACTCCCAACTCCAACATTTTCTGGACTTCAGTCCTGATACAGTCCCTGACATGGTCAGGTTGCCTATAAATCTTATTTTTAATAGGCAGACTGTCCCCAGTGTCCACTTCATGAGTGCACCAGGTGGTCTGACTGGGTGTCAGTGAAAACATATGTCTAAACTGATTGAGGACTTGCCTGCAATCAGTTTGTTGCTGGGTAGTGAGGCTGCCTGCCAAGGCTACACCATCTACTGACCCATCGTCAGGGTTCTGTGAGAGCAGGTCAGGGAGTGGGTCACTCTCTTCCTCCTGCCCTTCATCAGTAGCCATGAGCAAGCCCATGTCTGCCCTGTCCACATATGGTTTTAACCTGTTGACATGGAGAACCCTGTGGGGACTCCTGGGTGTTCCTAGGTCTACTAAGTAGGTAACCTCACCCTTCTGCTCAACAATAGTGTGGGGTCCACTCCATTTGTCTTGGAGAGCTGCTGGGGCCACTGGCTCCAACACCCACACCTTCTGTCCTGGCTGGTAAACAGTCAGAACAGCCTTTGGTCATGCCAGGCCTTTTTGAAGTTCCTGGCTAGCCTCAAGGTTTTTGGTTGCCTTTTTCATATACTCAGCCATCCGGGAGCGGAGACCAAGTACATAGTCCACTATGTCTTGCTTTGGGGGCTTGAGAGGTAACTCCCATCCTTCCTTCACCAAGCACAGTGGACCCCTGACAGGGTGGCCAAACAGAAGTTCAAAAGGGCTGTAACCAACCCCTTCTGAGGCACCTCCCTATATGCAAATAAAAGGCAGGGCAAGAGTATGTCCCATCTTCGCCTAAGCTTTTCTGGGAGCCCTTTAATCATGCCCTTCAAGGTTTTGTTGAATCTCTCAACTAAACCATTGCATTGTGGGTGATAGGGTGTGGTGAACTTATAAGTCACTCCACACTCCTTCCACATTGCTTTTAAGTACCCAGACATGAAGTTAGCACACCTGTCTGATACTACCTCCTTAGGAAAGCCCACTCTTGAGAAAATTCCCAGGAGGGCCCTTGCCACCACAGGTGCTGTAGTGGTCCTGAGGGGAATAGCTTCTGGGTACCTGGTGGCATGATCCACTACCACCAGGATAAACCTGTGCCCAGATGCTGTTTGGGGATCCATGGGACCAACAATGTCAATCCCTACCCTTTCAAAGGGCACCCCCACCACAGATAGTGGTATCAGGGGGGCCTTTGTAGTGCCACCTGCCTTGCCACTGGCCTGGCAGGTTACACAGGAGCGACAAAACTCCTTGGTGTCTTCAGACATGTGGGGCCAGTGAAAGTGAGGGACAATTCTGTCCCAAGTCTTGTTCTGGCCCAGGTGACCTGCCAAGGGAATATCATGGGCTAGGGTAAATAGGAAGCCCCTGAACTTCAGAGGTATAACCAACCTCCTGGTAGCACCAGGCTTGGGGTCTCTACTCTCTGAGTATAGGAGTCCATCATCCCAATACACTGTATGGGGAACACTAGCTTTCCCAGCAGCCTCAGCAGCAGCTTGCTGTCTGAGGGGTTCAAGGGAGGGGCAGCTCTGCTGCTCCTGGCTCAGATCTGCCCTAGAAGGTCCCCCTGTCCCCAAGAACTCAACCTGGTCAGGTTCAAGTTCCTCTGGGACAGTTCCTTCTAGAGGACTGAGATCATCCCCCTCAAGGGACTGATCTTCTTCCTGAGCCAAGGGGGAAGGCACTGTCTTAACCCTACTACTCCTCCTCTTGGAAGGCACTTGGTCCATTATTCCAGAATCCAAGGCCTATTCAGTGCTAGACATTTTGGCTTGTGACCTGGTCACAGCAAACACATCTGCAGGGATCCCCAGCATTTCTGCATGGGTCCTGAGCTCCACTTCTGCCCAAGCAGAAGTCTCTAAGTCATTGCCAAGCAAGCATTCGACTGGTAGGTTTGCACTCACCACAACCTTCTTAAGGCCAGTTACCCCTCCCCAGGAGAAGTTAACAACTGCCAGAGTATGGTCTGTTCTGACGTTGCTAGCATTGGTCACTTGGTACATGTCACCAAGTATAACTTGCCCAGGATGCACAAGGTCTTGTGTCACCATTGTGACACTTGCCCCTGTGTCCCTAAATGCCAAAGCCTCTCGTCCATTGATTAAAGGCTGTTGTCTGTACTTGCCCAGATTACTGGGACTCACAGAGGAGGTCACATCCATGCCTCCATCACAGACTAACACAGCCTGAGTCAGTTCTCTGACTAGGTCAGAGCCCAACTCAGTACCCAGGGTGAACCCTACTAAACCCTTGGCTGGAGCACTCCCACCAACTGTACTAGGGGGAACAGGTGCCTTAGGGGCATTGGTGGGTGCTTGACTTGAGTCTTTGGACTTGGTGCAATCACTGGTCCAGTGGGTCTTTTGCTTACAGACCTTGCACCATGGTTTTCTTTGGCCTTTCCCTTTTGTAGACTGTGAATCCCCACCTGAAGAAGATTTTTGGGGCCTGATGAAGACTTTTGATCTTTACCCTTCTCCCCACCCTTTTCAGAGTTCTTAGCATCTTGCTTCTTAGTGTCCCCACCTTGGTTCTGTACTTTCTGCTTCACCCTGGTTCTGACCCATTTGTCTGCCTTCTTCCCAATTCTTGGGGAGAGGTCAGATCAGAGTCTACCAGGTATTGATGCAACAGCTGATTTTGACAGTTATTAAGAATCTGCTCCCTCATTATCAGATTGTACAATCCTGAGAAGTCACACACCTTACTGCCCATCAACCAGCCTTCCAGAGCCTTGGCAGAACAATCCACATAGTCTACCCAGTCTTGAATCTGTGCTTTTTGGGTATCTCTGAACTTCAACCTGTACTGTTCAGTGGTTAGGCCAAACCCATCAATAAGAGCACTCTTCAAGACCTTGTAATTATCAGCATCCTCCTCTCTAACAGTGAGGAGCTTATCTCTACCTTTGTCTGCAAAGGAGAGCCACAAGATTGCTGCCCACTGCTCCTGAGGGACCTTCTGTACTTTACAGGCCCTCTCTAGAGCAGTCATCCATTTGTGGATGTCATCCCCACTCTGGTAGGGAGGGACAATCTTGCTCCGGTTCCTATGGTCATAGGACCTTTCCCTATCTCTAGGGACATGGCTGCCAACATGGGACTCTAGTCCCAACTTTCTTTTCTC